>CAKNYM010001875.1:0-11698 GCA_932195095.1 Andricus curvator | reverse complement strand
AGGACTCTTAAAAAAAAACACATTTTTTGCTACTTTTAACGAGAAAAAGTTTTTTTAAATAGCTCGTTTGGCAAATATCCTACGGAAAACGGCAACGGCATTAATAACATAAGTAACAAACCGTTCCAGATGAAAATAAATTTTTTCGTACAAGATGCCTGGACTATATTCAAACTTTTACATATGACGGAATTTTTTTAAACGTTGTTTATTTTCGGCATCTTCTGCATTTTCCTGCTGTCTTTTGCCTCTTTTTTCTCTTTTAGGAGCGTCAATAAACGCAGGTAAAAACGTCCAAATAGATCCTGATAGTCCAGCGGTTGAAAATTAAAGTTCTACATATTTTTGTTATTTCTTTCCCCAGAAAGCATTTATATCTCATATAGTTATGCAATTTCAACATTATTTATAACTAAATTTTTTTGCATATATTAATAAATACTATATCTTTCTGTAAAAACAAACCAATTTATTTCTCCTTCCACTTGGTTCATTTTTAACCCACAAGAAACAAAAAAATCGAAAATGCACTTTGAAATTCGGACTTGCTTTTGTTTAAGCACACCTAATATTCATATGCTGTTAAGTTATAAATAAACAAACGCTTTTTACTACGTCCATGAAAGTATTATGCTCCCAGTGGACAAAAAAATTAAGGATCTCCTAGAGAAGTCTTCGGGACATCCTTAAGACGTCTTTTGGAACATGTCTTTTGGACATCCTGGGGATGCTCTTAAGACGTCTAATGTCAGTACAAAAGATGTCCCGAGAACGTCCTATGTCTTTAAGACATCTTTACGACATTGGATGTATTAGAGACTTTGATTGGACGTCCTAGGGATGTCCCAAGGACGTTCTAGAGATGATCATGGTTTTGTGCCCTCTGGGCTATTAGTGATATATTATCACAAAATCTTCAGAATGAATACTCATAGTTATTATTAGAAACTGTTCAAAATATTGTCAAACATTCTCTGTAAAAACCAGAGATCTTTTTTTCCGTATCATATTTTTCATGTCCTTTTTTCAAATATGATAACTTCAAGCTGTTATTATTTTCAATGTAGAAAAACGACTCTGGAATCCCACAAGCGGTTTCATTTTAGTATGACTCGAGACAGGATTTTTAGTCGTATTTCAATGCCTGGAAATAGCTCTGAAATAATAGTATTTTTACAGTGTTAACACGAATGTTGATTTTCAGTGAATTTCAGACCTACTAAAAAAATCTTGTAATTGACTGAATTTTCATGTGAAAAATTCAAAAACTTGGCAGAGTACAATTTAATTTGCACAATTCATTGAATTTGCGAAATCGAAGATGGTGAAATAAGTCCAAAGTAAAATTGGATTGAAAAATAGCACTGTAAAAGTACAAGAAACTTATTTTTGTGAAAGTATATTTAACAAATTACAATTTGATAGCTCATAGTCACCAAGAAACTTTATCTACGTTTCTGTAATGGAGAAAGACTTGCAATTCCGATAATTTTTTAGAACCTAGAAGTTTTAGTTTGCTTCTTTTAATTAATATACGTCCTGCTTTCTAAATTGTATATCTACATTTTTCAATCCTCTATTTTTCCAATCTAAAAAATCAAATGATCTAGAAAAGAGGCGGATTACTATACTGACTCAGAATTAAATAAGTATAAAATGCTACCATAGGGAAATTCTGAATGATTATTTTCATTTATTTCTTCTAGCTGAGATAATTAATACACTATTATATACATTTGAAAATTCATTTTTAATGAAATGCATATTTGGCAAATATTCGAAATCAACGAGATTTAGCAGCAGTTCTTGGTTACGGTGAAAACCTGGCAAGTAATAATTTCTTTCACTTCTCATGCTTATCCTGTCTTCTGACTCACATACACCACACACATTCTTGGCTCATGCCACTCACACACATTAAGCATACTTTCTATCGGTGAAGCACTGGTTCCGTCCCTCCTTCCCTCCTATCCGTTTACTGGTTCGGGATACTAGCGCCTCGCATCGCTGGTTCCCGAACTAAGCCTACTCCTGACGTCTCATTCCCCGCGCCCATCTTCTAAGCTTGGTGGGCATTGTCGCCTCTATACCTATCTTCCCTCTACGCTATAACTACTCAGTCAAGTAGATTGCGCAATATTATGGAAACGGTTCAGGCGGCCCTGACTGTTTACGTTTCGCTGTACGCGTTATATGAACAAGGCCATTTTCAGGCAACCCCCGAGATTGTTCATCTATCGAATCTCTGGTGTATTTGCTTGAAAATTTGTCTCCTTTAATCAAAAATTCGACTATTTTGTTAAAAATTCATGTATTTTGTTGACAAATTGTATTTTTTGTACAAAATAATTCTTTTTATTTGAAAATTAATCTTCTGGTTTAAAAATTAATCTTTTTGGTCGAAAATTCAAGTGTTCCAGTTAAATATTCATAATTTTAGCTGAAAATTTATTTTTTATTTTGTTTAAAATTTAACTATTCAGTTAAAGATTCATAATTTTACTTGAAAATTCATCACTTTGGTTGAAAAGTTTAACTATTTCATTTTTGTGTGAAAAATTGATATTTTTGGTGGAAAATTCAAGTATTTTTTGAAAATTCATTTATTTTGCAATGTTTTGTTCTGTTGTGTTAAAGGATGTTCAGAGTGAACGTCATGAATTAAAATAAATGTTTGCGTTTTACGGTTTTTTAAATAGTTCAATCTACAAGTCCATTTCTGTCAATTATCGTGTTTTTCGCTGTATATGATTTTTTTTGAAATTATCAGATGTGTAAATTAATTTTTTATGATAAGTCATTAGTTTAGAATCAAAGAAATTAATTTTCAGATCACAAAATATACTTTTAGAGTAAAAGGTAAATTAATTCTTTGATTTTACTCTTTACAAATGAATTATTGATTTTAAATTCACAAGAAGGAAGACTTTTCTTCACAAATGCCAATTCTGAATGATTCATAATATTTTTTGTACTTTAAAATTATTAAACAATAATTATAATAATATTATAATAATTATGTTGTAAAAAATTGATTTGCACATTTTATCATTTCAAATAAGCGCGCGATCAACATGCAGTGAGGGTGATGGTGCGACGCATGCGCATTAAGACTTTAAAGAAATTCGTTTCTCTACAGTAAAATTGGTTATCTATTTTTATATTTTATGTTAAAATTATAAAACAAAGGAAATTTTGTTTTTTCAATGACCCTACATCACTTCTAATAATATATATTTGTACTTTTAAAAAGTGACATGTCGAAAAGTTTCTTGCATATGAATAAGCCTTTATGTTTACAAGCTTGTTACATAACCTGCAAATTACATCTATCAAGTCATTATATCTATTTTCATGGAGAATAGACATAAGGAGCCCAAAGTTCTGTACATTGACTTCACCAAAAACGAGCATTTTTCTGTCGGATGTACAATAACGCATCGAAATGCTAGATCTTCTCGAGCGCGGCGCTAGTGTGGTACGGGTAACGATGGCCGCCGTCATGGTCCGTGTAAATATAACCTCGAGGCTCAAACATAAATACAAAATTCCTAAATCGTTTAAACAATTTGTGAGTCATGTAAAGAATCCTGCACATTTTCTTCTTTTACTTTTCAACCCTCTTTTCCTTGTTGAATTCTGCAAAGATACCAAAAAATATATTCTTTTGTATTTTGCTTCAACCTGGTGCTGAGGATTAAAGATAGAAAAATTTGAACTTTTAACAACATCAAAACTCCGGATATGAATACAATGGAACTAAATTCCAAAGGTAACCGTTGGTGCATTTCAAACTTATGAAAAATTCAATATTTATAAAATACAATAATCCTGACTTTCATGTTAAAATCAAAATCTTAATTATTCTCTATTCAAATCTTTATACTGCGAAGGTTATGTCAATTTGTTAGCGCAATAATTCAAAAGTACCTACCTCGTCCATTGCAGGATCTCTACAATTTCACACACTTCAAAAAAAGATGTTCCGCGGTGGATAAAATTATTTAAATCTTTGTTATGTCAATCACAATTTATCTCTGTAACTCACATATCACAATCGTCAATAATTCAAAATGTTTCAATGTCAACAAAGACAGCTACCATTCAATACCCGTGCGACACTAGCGCCAGACCCGGGAACGGGAAGTATTGTAACCATTTTCATACAACAAAAATGTGCTCACATTTCGTTACACTACTTTGGTCTCCTTATGTCTATTCTCCATGTCTATTTTAATCAGCCCCCTGGCACTTTCATGGAGGCCTGTATTATAAAAGTTGGCTGAAAGGTGGATCACGGCCACCAGGCGAAATCGTGGCGCTGATTACCTATAGGGCCGACTTTCTTTAAAATACATGGCAAAAATGCAAATATTTATGTTTTTTTAAAATCTGAACCGCTTTTTCGTGTTTTTTTAATGGAAAAAAGAAGTTAAATGTTTTTGGCATATACTAGTATAAAATATATAACGAAAAAAGTGAAATATATTAAGTTTCTAAGTGATTAAATGTGTGAAAGCAATACGAACATTTTTTCCAAGATAATACATTTAAACAAATTAATAACAATAAAATTGTTATTAATTAAATAATTAATTAATTTAGGAACTTTAGTGTCACGATTTTAAATTAAAATTAAAAGGTTTTTTGCGTCGTAAAAATTCATGTACCTAATTTAATATTAAAACATTTTATTTTAAAACAGTATAAAGTAACTTACCAAATTATTTTTCAATTATAAAAATGGCAATAATCAAGAGGTATGTATATGAGATTAATAAAAAGGCAATTTTTAGATTAAAAAAGTATAATTCTTATGAATCGTATAATTATGTAATATAAAATTTCAATAAATAAAATGAATGCAACAAGCATTTCAAAAAATTATAACTTTCTGTAAAACACAACAGTAATAATATGTAATTTTATGTACAAAAAAAACGTTTATATTTTCTTTAGATTAGTTAAATTATTCAAATTAGTTAAATTTTCAACAATTAAATTAGTTAAATTTTCAAAATGTTTTTCAGGCTTTTCGTCTCGTCCCAAATGGAGTGTTGGTACGGCTCCTTCTCAAAGTCGCGGCCTTTTATACGGAGTCTACAAAAAATAGTTTATTTAAAATTTATTTATTCAATATTAAAATTTTTTTAATAATAAAAAAATATTTTTACCACAAATAAGTATAGCGCGTTCTCAAATTTAAATAATTGCCAATATAAAATAGTATGCCAAGAGAATATGTTGAATTATTGATACTCATATACAAATTATTTGCATTATTTTTTGAAATTTTACAAATTGTAAATAGAAAATATATTTTTTGGAGCTAAAGATATTATTATTTATTTCTTTAAATTATTTTTTTTCAAACTATTAATTTTATTCAACGAATTCATGTTTAAACTCTGGCGGAATTTGTATTTCAAAGTACATAATAAAAAAAGCAATATATACACAAAGGAAAATAAATACGATAATTAAATTCATTCCTAAAACAGTTCCGTCAGGACCAGTAATTGTTCTTTCGCGGATGATGTCACTTTCTGCAAAATGTCTCTCACAAACCGCTTGACCTTCTTTGACTTTAATGTCATCTCTCAAAATTGCTTTTTGCCATTTTTTGATTGACACTTTGTCTTTTGGTACATAAAAAAACCGTTGAGTTTGCTCCTCCGAACTCCGCGTTTCTTTTTGTAACCAGAATCACAGTTCACTGCTAAACACTTCACCATGTTTAATGTTTTTTCAATTAATTATATATCACTGATCATTTTCAGCAAAAAAAAAACGAAAAAAGGACTAATAAACTATCAGAAAATATAAAAAAACTTCGAATGTTGACAATTTTGCCATGTATTTTCAAGAAAGTCGGCCCTATAGATAATCAGCGCTACGCTCGGGCAATTTAAGTACTAACGCGCAGGGCAGTCAAATGTGTGCCCATTTTCAGCTTTGAGTGCCAGGGAGCTGATTTTAATCACGGTAATATTGTGTACCTTCATTGTCTTCATGAAGTTATGTCCATCAGAGTTTGATTGCATGTGTGCTTTCAGGTAAAAATTGTATTATTAATTAAACAAAATGTCGAAGTGGGCAAAGCGAAAAATAGGTTCTTTAGAAATAGGCTCATTTACAATTGAGATCCTTTAGAACCCCAACTGAGGTATCATTTAGAGCTCATTTATCGTTTTGGGTTCCTTTTCAGCAAGTGGGGTTCATTTTTGTTGCAGCTCCTTTGGAACCAAAAATGGGTTCTAATGGAAACCCCAGTTTTTTCTGTGAGATTCACATCCTCTGTTCTAAACTGAATATAGCTTTCGAATTATTAATACCTCCTGATGTCAAAAGTTTACCGATGCTTATTATATTCCAGTGATAAGTAAAATTCGTGAAATTCACTTCGGTTTCTAACTCGTCATTTAATATGACATGCCTTTCTGGACTCATTGCGTGTAACTAACCCGGAAGATTCCTGGAAGGTTTAGAGAAACTTGACTTAACTTTTCTAAAAGTTTTATTAATGCTAACTTAGTGTATTTTCGGTGAGCCCAAGGGAAACTGGAAAGAGCGGCTAGGTTTACCGAAATTCGGTGAGTGTAGGCCAAAAAATACCCCAAAAATTGATTTCGTCCAAAAATAATCTTTTTCACTCCGCCCTATTACGTATGGTGAGAAATAATTGTTTGCATTGATATTTAAAAACTACAGTTTAGTCCCAAGCATTTGATGCCTTTGTTGTTAAGGTGATCATAAGGCTCGATCAGAAAATCAGGACATTAACCCACTTCACACGTACTTCAACCTCTAATTTCCCCCACTCCTAATACAATATAACATAAGGCGCGTTATTTAAAAAACAGGGTTGCTACAAAATACCAATCTCGAAATTTTCTAACTTTCCTGGACTTTTTCCTGGCCAATTTTTCATTTTACCTGGTAAAGACGAATTTTTGAACAAAATACAAGAATTTTCAACCAAATAGTTGAATTTTCAATCAAACACGGAGAATTTAAATTTACAGTTTAAAAAATTAATTTTCGATTAACAAAGACAAATTTTGAACCAAAAATGGAATAGTTACATTTTTGTTAAAAAATTATTTTTAAACCAATTAAAAACTAATTTTTATCGAAATTGCATTGTAGCATTGATCAAACATGGTCAAAATCTTCATTGATTAAAATATTCTGCTTACCAGTTTATTCTCTTCGAGTCTGAATTTTTAGTTTAGGTCAAATTATCCCAAGTAGGCCACCATAGATCGAAAGTCGCTTTTTTCGCTGTAAAATGAATTTTTAAATAGGTCTTATGTTCAACAAGATCTCCCCAGGTTTTGGTCGCAAAGAAAATTTTTTTGCAATATTTATTAACAATGAAAGTTTAATGTTGAATTAATAGCTTTGTAACGTCAACTTTGTAAACTTTGTAAACTACTTAGTTTGTTTGAAAATAGACAAAATTGATAATAAATAAAAAATAAAATAGACAAAAATTGACGACTTTATGTTACAACATAATAAACATTTTTCTCGTGAACGGCTAAACGGATTTTAATGATTCTTTCGTTGAAATTTTGGTTTAAAAACGTACATTCCAGAAGTCTTTCTTCCGAATACAAAAACATTGAATTTGTATGAAAAAGTATCAATTTTTTATAATCAAAATTAACTTTTTTCTAACAAATTCAATTTTTGATATTCAAAAGAAAGATTTCTGGCATTTACGTTTTTAAACAAAAATTTCAACGTAAGAATTGTCAAAATCCGTTCACGAGAAAAATGTTGATCATGTTGTAACATTAAATTTCCATTGACATTTGCAAAAACATGTTGTTTGCAACCAAAACCTGGGGAAATCTTTTCCAACATAAGGGCTATTGAAAAATTCATTTTACAACGAAAACAACTAACTTTCGATTTATGGTGGCCTACTTGGGATAATTTGACCTAAACTAAAAATTCAAACCCGAATGAAAAAAAATGGAAAAAAGAAAATCCCAATCAATGCAAATTTTGACTATGCTATATAGGTCACTTTTTTGGCTCAGTACACTTTCTTGTTGTGTGCCTGTGTTATACAAATATCTTTTTCGAGGTCAAGATTTTTATTTAAATAATCGAGTATATTCTGTGCATTATGTTAATTATTTTGAATACTTTTCAGAGCTTTCAATTTTTTACGCAATTCGATGTTTTCCTTTCTTTTTAAATTTTAATAAAATTTCACACACGTCAAGTTTTTGAAATTGAATTGAACAGTCACAATGAGACTACGCCCTCAGAAATTGTAAACAAATATTAAGTCCACGCAATAAAAATCGCAAATTTTTGTTTTCAGGCATGAAAAATCAGGATATAGTACACGCGATCAGAAAATCAGGACATCGATAAAAAATCAGGACATGTTCTGATAAATCAGGACGTCTGATCAACCTATTTGTTGTTCATCCAGCCATCCATCAGCTGATCGGTCGACGTTTCTAGGATTCTTGTAAATTTATGTTTTGAGGTCATAATGATTATGATTCATAATTCCTGAATCCTAAAAAGAATCATTCGACCTTTAATTCTAGATCCTATATTTCGTGTATTAATATCGTAACACATTCAATAAATCTCTCCTGGTCAGAACGACTCGACTCACTGAACGATAAAGATAAAAAAAAAACAACAAAACCGAGCCAACAAAGTGAAGGTTGGCTACATTGGCTACAATTCTATTTTCTGTTTTTATTTTACAAATGTGGTGCTATATTTAAAATAATGTCACCATGTAGTAATGTCCCTTGTAAGTTGTATGCAAAATAATAAAATATGTTTAAGAGAGTTTTACAGGGTGAAGTTAAAGAAAATTTGTGTAACTCTTATACTATTGCAACAGGCGCTGTTGCGGGATTCAAAATGACTCCTGTTCCACAGCTTTTCAAATGCTAGTGTGCAAGGCGGGTTGCATTTATATGTCAAGAAATAGCTACCATTGAACAATTTGAATTAGCAATTAGTACGCATATACATTTTTAAATAATGTTATTCATGGTAAAATCTGAAGAATCAACAAATTTGCATCAAACATTTGATGTACACTACCGGTCAGAATGTTACGTTCACCTCTTTTTTTATGATTGATTAAGTTCTCTTAACCAAAAACAAACCCACCATACACTATAGAGCCACCACCATTTCAGGCAAATATCGTTTATTTTTCTTTCTTAGTTTTTTTTTTTTTAATCGGAACGACATTTACTCGCTCACTTGTCTGAAATATAAGAAACTCAGCTGGTAAATGTCGTTCCGATGGTTATGATTAAAAAAAGAAAAATAATGCATTGAAATTTGCCTGAATCGGTAGTGTCTATATGGTGACCGATTCCGATTAAATATTTTACAAAACGATAGACCGCAATTCGCGTAGATCGGCATTCTTAAATTGTCCGGTTCAAATATTTTTAATTCAATCGATTCTTTTTTCTTGGGCGGTGTCACAATCTGACAGAAAAAAATCTGCCCGCCACACGCGTACATTCTCATCGCGTGCTACGCGCGCGGCGCCCTTCGCGCTCAATAATGTATTTACCTCGCGCTACGCGCTCGGTCTTTGTACTTCCTCCACATTTGTGCAGAGACCTTTTAAAATTAAATGTCAAACATCGACAACTGTAATTGAGTGATTGTGAATTCTCTTTTGTTAAAGCTCCTACAGCTTTAACGAACACATTCTCATCACGTATCTCGTGCTTCGCAATAATCTACTTTGTCCAAAAAGCGAATTTTTCTACATTAAGTTCAACTATATCATATCAAATGAATATTATATTTATTTCTGTACCTCGGTCGGGAACTGCTTATTCAGATATTGCAAAATAATGTACAAATGTTATTTTTCAAGATAACTTCAATATTTGTTCCTTATTTTGTATTAAATTTTTTCTCAGCTACCCTTAAAAATGTGTCATATAAATAAATTTATATTATTACAATTCATAATATGCATTGGTATTTAAACAGACGTATTTTTATTGTCTTGTTTTTAAATGTGCGCATCCTATAAAAAAAATTTGTTATTAAACATTTTATTGCAACTTGTGTCATTTTGCCATAAATTTAATTGTTTTATTTTCAATGATATTTTTTTATGATTTAAACAAAAAATACGCATGCTATCGAAAAATAATTAATAACAAATTGTAGATCTTTTGTGAGTGAACAACTTTGGTTTATTAATTTTTTTTCGTACCCTGTGTTGTTTTTTCAAGAATTAAATTTTGTTATTGTTAATGTTATTTTTTACGATTAAAACGAAAACTACGCATCCTATAAAAAAATTAATGATGACTAATTTGGCCTTTCGAACGAGGGCCGTTTTCACGCTCGGCTGATTCTGCGTCCCCCCCGTGCGTCCCTTGACAGCCTAAACTGAAGTGCCGGCGCTCGAAGTGACCTCGAAGTCAGTGCCGTACTGCGTATGCAGTAGATTATGGAAATATAAGAAATATAAGAACTAAGGTGTACTAAGGTGCCGCGTTTAGAGTCTACATATATACGGTCCTGAGTGGTGACGTAATAGTGCTCGCTCGTCGCATTTTAATTGCTTTCGAAGGTAGGCCGTCTACCCCGGAGAGTGGCCCTCGTTCGAAGGATGAGTGTATTTCATTTTCCATAGTTTGTGTCTTTTATCCAAAAATTAAATTTTTTGTTTTTAGTTTTATTTTTTACAATTAAAACAAAAACTACGCGTTCCATAAAAAAATGATTTATAACAAATTTATAGATATTTTTTGGGTACACAACTTTTGTCCATTAATTTTTTTCGTACCTTGCGTCGTTTTCCAAAAATTTAATTTTTAATATTGTTTTTTGCGAATAAAACAAAAAATAGGCGGCCTATCAAAAAGTGTTAACAAGTTAACAAGTTTGTAGATATTTTTTTGTTGCATAATTTTTGTCGATTCATCGTTTTTTGTATCTTGCATAGTTTGACCGCAAAAAAAAATTTTTCATTATTTTTTGTGCGATAAAAATTTGAATTTTCATTTTTTTTTTAATTTGAAAAGTTGTTATGATAATATTGTAGGACTTCCAAAAAGCAACGTTTTTCTCTTCTTGACTTTTTTTCATATCGTGCGCTGTTTGGCTTAAAATTGTAGTTTTCGTTTGTTTTTTTGAAAATGCTATAACTGATAATTTTCTTTTTATCGAAAAAAGTCGTGAGGATAAATTGTTTGCCTTTCTGATTACTATGAATAACCGTATATAGAATTTTGAAATCTTGAAAAAAATGTTCTCAAAAATTGTCAAAATGATCTCACTTTTTGAATGTTTCTCCAAAATAGCTGGCTAACGAACTAGTCTTTATGTTCACATCCTCAAAAAGTTTGCCAAAGAACAAAACAAACCGAGTAGTCTTTCAAAAGTTATCCGGTATAAAGACGACAACGACGCAACGACAACAACAACGACAACAACAGACAGACACTATCGTAAAACCGTTTTTTTCGGATTCAGAGGGTCTCGAAACGTGGAGATTTAAAGAAATCCGCTTTCCGCCACAAAACTTGAAATTCTTACAAAAATGATTCTGCAGCACGAAAAACATATATTCCACAAATCCCATACGGGTGCTAGAAAATATGATCAATATATATATTTTGTATATATATATATATATATATATATATATATATATATATATATATAT
>CAKNYM010001870.1:0-11156 GCA_932195095.1 Andricus curvator | reverse complement strand
TGAGTAAGACTCGCGAGCGTATTGCACAGCTTCAATTCAAAATTGAACACGGCGAGACGGCATGCATCAAATATTCAGTGCGTGATCAAGTTTCTTTGAGACCCCGTTTTTAAGTTATCCAAGAATAATCTAGCTCCAAAGATTTCGAAGCGAATCGCTACCCAACCGAAAGAAAATCTCAGAAACATCTCAGGCGAAAATGTCAGGTCGGATCATACATATTTCAGTGAATTATCAGTCTTTATTTGAATGATTTCATTTCTAGAGACTGCATGAAAGATTAGCTGCACTCGAACTGCGCCCGCGGGCAACCACCCTGCCAATCTGAAACCTGAATTGCGCCCGGTGTAAAAGATGTAAAAGCAGGCAGTTTTCAGCTAGCATGAATTGAGCCCAAGGTATCTTAAGGTGCTCCTCCCATTAAAATGGGACAATGGGCAAAGAATATTGAAATACTCCCCTCATGAAAAACAATGTGCGATTTCAAACTGATATTTGTATTTTCTATTTCTTTACTCTGTTTCACCTAAAATGCAAAAGTGCAATATATTTGTTATCTTTCTGCATTAAACATATACTATTATTATAATTATTGTTTGAGATTTATTTAATCAGGATAACAAAAATATGCATAGGGGAAGCGTACTAAAAATAGTATTTTAAATAATAAAAGTAACAAATTAAGTGCATAACCAAATGTATTTTATTCAAGAAGGAAAAGATTTCACAAATCACAGTGTTAAGAATTAGTTTTGTTGTTCACACAAAAAAATATGGGCAATTTTCAATAACCTTTAGATTTGATGTCCTATTTTTTTATTGATGTCGGAGGATAGGAATAAGAATAATTAACTATCAGAAGTTCTGTTTGAAAATGATTCTTGAATGTAGTGAAATTTATTTTTAAAATCACGTTATAGAATGTATAGAAAAATTGTAGTAGGTTCGTAAAGTTTGTCCCAAAATTTACGGTTTGCTGGTGTAACGGTAACATTTTCTACTTCAAAACAGCTAAAAATGTGTACAAACGATTTTTTTGAGGAAATATTTTTTAACCCATTGTTGCATGGGAACTCAAGAATAAACTGTTGAAAGCTCTGCAACAATGCTAATTCTTTCACATATATTCCAGTGAAGGTAATATCCGCCACTTTCAAAGAAATAAAAATGAAAAGGAAGCTTACTTAGTGAAAATTGGACACTTATATAGAACATAAGGAAAATTATGTTTCTTCAACCCATTCTCACATGGGAAGTCAAAAATCAATTCTTTGAAGCTCTGAAATAATGCTGACTTGTTTGTCACTACAGTTTCTAATTCACGTAAATTCAATTAAAGTGCAAATGTGGTTTGTAAGAGTTGAAGATTACCTGGATTTTTAACCCGTTTCCGTACGGGAGCTCATCCGATAAATCATCGGATTTTCCAAACCAAAATAATGCACAAATTGAAACTCGTGAAATAAAATGAAGCAATGAAAAAATAAATCCTGGACATTCATTGGAGAAAAGAAAATTCAATATAGTAAAGTTATAATCCTGACACCTATGTGGTTTTGTGGGCTCACATCACTTTTTAGAACGTAAAATTACTTCCAGTTTGAATCCTAATTATGGTCGCTAATAAAATGTTTTATTTCAGGTTTAATACTCTATCAGGATTGGTGCCGATGCATGTAGTCGGGACCAATTTCCTGAACAGAGAAAATTAAATTGGTTGAAAAATCGAACCGTTATGGATATATTTCATGAACTAAGATTTATTGATACAGTTGAATTAAGAAGTAACTAACTAAATTGAATAAAAGATTAAGATTTGCCAAAGTTAGGTGATCTAAAAGATAAATAATGTTACAGTCTGCATGAATTTCCAACTACATTTGAATGAATTTTATTTCAATTCCGTAGATGATCGAGATTCTAACAACAAAAGTAATTGAAAAATGGTTGAATTTTCAAGATATTTCTAACAGTGCTCTTGCAAAAAAGTATTGCTTATATTTATCTTTTTGGTGCATTATCTGTATGGACTAAAGCAGTAGGCCACTATATGTCTTGTAATCCATTTAATAGGTTAAAAATGTTCTAAGAACATCGAATAAACATCAAGGTACATGCAAATATTATGTGGGAATTGGAAATGGTTTTATGTGGAACGCTTCAATTAAAAAATTTTGCAATTGTATAGCACTTGAAGTGCCTTTTAAATTGGAATGATCGAATTTGGACGATTTTATGTAATATTATTGGGTAATTCTAGGACTCAAATTGTCAATTGGAAGAATGCGAAATTATTAGTTATTTTTAAATAAAGTTGCTAGATACAGATGGAAAATACTAAGAGAATTAGTGAAATTGAAGTAATAATTAGTAGATATTTTTACTATTATTGTCTCACTTTCACTACATTCCAATATCGATTGTATTTATTAATTTCTTAATAATATAGTTATTTATTCATATAAGTTTTGTGATGATAAACTATTTTACTGATTCAAACCACTAAAAATTTATTCATGAATACTAGATAATAACACAGGAAGAAAATCTTTACATTTGTCTTAGAAAATGAGCGGTCAATCATTAAAATCGTATAATTAAAAAAAAATGATATGTGCGATATGAAAAAATGTGACGCTAAAAATTCAGTTTAATTAATAAAAAGTCTTTGTATCTATTTATGTATACTAAATATATTTCAACTGTCAATCAGGGGAACATAAAACAAATTCAGTAAATTGAATGAAAACATTTTTTAGTTGAATTGAACAAATACGTACAAGGGAGGGCCGTACGTGTTTTTCAAAATAATTTGGTATTTTTTTTATGAAAGGTTATTACTATTAGATACTTTTTTGCCCAGGAGTAAGATTCACTTTTTAGCCAGTTTCAAAGCAATCACCTAAATAATTATCGAGCAATTTACATGGATTGTAAGATAAAATCTTGCAACGGCACTCGTAGCCCATCGGTAACCATCTTCACTGTTAGGCGAAAGATTGAGAGTTCAAATCTCGCCCGTTAATTTTTTTTTTAATTTCTCTTTTATTGCTTTTTATTTATTTCAAAGCCTACTTATTTACTTTCTTTATATAATTAATCAACACTCCACAAATAATCAATACCTAATAATTTTGTTTAACCAAAAACTCCCGCTTACCTATTTTTATTACCTATTATTCAATAGTCTATTACATATTTTTTTAAACACCACATATCTATTTTTTTAATAATGTAAAAACTGAAGGCTATTAAAGGATAAATAATTCAAATATTAAGTACGATTCCGTAAACGTGAGATGATAAAAATTGGAAATAGAGAGTTTTTTGATAAACAAAATTATTAAATATTTATTATTTGTGAAGTCTCAGTCAACTCCCTAAAGGAAGTTCATAAATGTGCAAGGAGCCTTACCGTACCCGACGATCGGCCCAATTCTGGCCCAAACTTGGATATAATTTGACTAATTGTTTTGAATGTAGCCTAACTGTATGGTCGGCCCATCCTAGGCGAGGTTGGCCCGACTGTCGGCGTAGTATTAACCAGTGCAAGTAACCTTATTACGCCCGACCGTCGGCCCAATTCTGGCCAACTCACTGCGCTCTGACGCGAAAAATTTGTGATTGAAATGTCAGAGCAGAAATCGCCTTATAACAGGTTAAAAAAGTATCAAACATGATAGTTTGCAAGAGTTAATAGTACGATCAACTCTTCGAAAAAATTGTTTTATGACAGGTTAAAACGAGATTCAAATGTTCGTTATTGTTAAACCTTGTATAAGGCCTCTGATATTAATTGCCAATTGTTTGTTTTAAAATGCAGTGGATCAATAATATCCATGCTGCTGTCCACCCGATCTTAGACCGGAGTTGTGCTGACGGTCAATTGCAGTAAAATACTTCAACTGGGTAAGAATACGCCAACAATAGGGCTAACTATCGCTCAAAGTCAGGCCAACCGAGAACAAAATATTTTATTTTATAACATTTCATTTTCAAATTTGCACCTTACAATTTTCTAAACCCACCTTCTCATAATGTGTATAAAATAAAATAATAATGAATATATTCCTGAGATGATCCTGGCTTTTTCAGCAAAAAGCATGGCCGAGATTTTGTGACGAACGTTAAAGCAGTTCGATAGCGCAATTGGCTAAGGCATCGGCTAGTTACATACGGGTTAGGTAGTATAGGTAGGATTCGAATCCCCAGCGAGTGCGATTTTTCAACGGGTTTGCGCATGCGATTACATGTGTAAGGTAGCGTGTGTGAAATTTTGTTATTTCACATATAAACTAAGTACAGAAATTAAAAAAATATATATTTGTTTGCAGCCAACGCTTTGTATCAATGTTGGTCCCACTTTGAGAACCAATGGTGTGCCAACCTTGTTTTCCTTGGTTGGTTGAATCTTGGCAATCATTGTAGAGCCAACCATGGAAAGCAGGTAGGCTTGCATTTTCATGACGCTAGTTGGGCCGACCATTGGTTCACAAAGTTGGCCCGACCTTACAAAGGTTTGCCCAAACGTAGACCGACGGAAAATTCGCACCTGGGGCAAGATCGTCATGCCAGGGATCATAGCATCAGTCGTGCCTCAACTCGCTCACTTCATTCGTTCGGTTTTCTTTCAAGAGTTAAAATTCTTCATCCAGACGAAGAACTGGTTTATTGTTCTCTTGTCGGGATGACGATTCGAGTGACAGAGACCGACCTTTTCGACACAATATTTTAGGTAATTATCAAACCACACATAACGCTCCACAGTTGAACCAAAGACGAAATAGAAAATAGTCAAAAAATATGAGGCAGACTTCCTTCTGGAGGTACACGATTCAAAGCTTAAAATGAACACAGAGTTACTCGAGAACGTTAACACTAGAAGTACCGGGCGGGGTCAATTGAGCCCTTTCGATTTTTGAAGTGGTAAATCTCCGCAGCGGTTGCTTGTAGAGAGATGGCGTTTTGTGACTTTTAATTATTTATAAACAGGAGTATTTGACAATCTTTTCGGAAATATCCGATGCCCACTTTAAAAAAAAAATCGAGTTTTTATAGTCTGTTACCGGCAGAGGTCATTTGACCCCTATCGCGTTTTGGCTGGTATTTAACTACAAAACATTTTCGGACTATCAGTTCTACTACCAGTGTATAACGTTCTACGTTTATATTAAAGCGGTAGGAATAACCAAATTTGCAGTAAGTTGAAATGCACGGCGTATACTCGGATCTCGGAGTACCAAACGATTTAGCTTGCTGTTGCAGTAGCAGCAGAAGTGATGTCGGTAGGACTACGCTGGGGTAGGCGAGCATTTTCACTTCTTTGTTTTGACGGTAGAAACTGTTTAAGAAAAGATGGTGATAAAACAAAATCAAAAGTGATCGACGAACCTTATATGATTAAGTCACTCACTTGAACTCTATTCAACATAAACAAACCAAAAACTTGAACAAAAGTCAGAAAATCGCAACCCCTAAATCTCTAGGTCGCCAGAGATTCGACCAGAATTTAGAACGGTTTGACAAAAAAGTAATCTAGAATAGCAAGACGAATAAAAATGTTGCCAATACTTTTCATGACGAACAGACAAAATCTGACAATACTAAGCCTTCTTTTGATCATACTAAATTGGTTTGTTATAACTGTGGACAGGTAGAAGGCCATTCATAAAATACGTTATACATTCGGGGGGAGGGGTCTATCAAAGTATAATTCTCCATGTTAAAAACAATGATAAACGCATCACGCCACATAAATAAAGACTGTCCCAATATTTAGGAAAACGGCAAAGGCCTTCAGTAGCTTCCCCTCAAATTACTAAAAAAAAAGGGAACAGCCGAGGCTGTACACAGCCGCTCACTATCTAGGAGAAGCGAAAACAAAAAACAGCCATTTTCAATTTATCAAATTGAAGATCTGGATAGTTGAAATGAAGTCAATAGAGTTAAATTAGGGATTAAGGACTATGACTTGTTAGAATTACAAATATTGGAAGGAACCTCACGTGACTAAGACGATATAGACAATGAAGTATAAATTCTAATACAAATAGAAATAGGTGGATTAACTGAGGAAAAGGTCGCTTTGTTATCATTTAACGCCTGAAAATTCCGAAAGAAATGAGGTTACCTCCTCGTTTGCCCTCACATAGTATTCATCGACGGGACTTGCATGTTGGTAGTGGTAGTGAGAACGTGTTCGTTGACAGATGAGAGGATTTTACAGAATTTGTGTGGAAGGTGAAGGTGAGAAAGTGAGGTTAGGTTGGCAAAAAATTATGGGAGCTTATGGTCAGGAGTTTCGGGCCTTCGAGGGGGACAAGCGTGGTTCTCGTAGTGTTGGAGGATCTTACGGGAGAGAAAAGGGTGTCTTCACGGGCTGTCAGGAGTTGAAAAAAATGAAATGAAGGCAGAATTTGGAGCGGTAGGCGGCAACAGTCTTCAAAGACATCTGTCGATTGCAGGAGGTACTACATGGAGAGGTCCCAGTTACCGACGGAAGAGCGAAGCGTGGGGGAGCGGGAGGTGGACAGCGAGAGTGCTAGCAGTGCTGATAGTAAAGTTGACGGGGAGCAAATTTTCCACATGCCACGATGGCCAACAGTGGCTCTCGGGATGCTGTTAGGCGAGATCAAGGGTCTGAGGGAAGACCTTAGGGGGACTAAGGAGCAGATAGCAGGTATGAAGGAGGACTTAATAATCAGAGACGAGAAACGGGAAAAAGGGGTGAAAGAGCTGAAGGAGAAAGTAGAAGGATTAGAGAGGGATGTGGTGTCGGCAAAGAAGGAAAAAGAAGTTCGGGCAGGTCGGAAATGCAAGTAGGTAACAGGGGGGAGGGCGAAAAGAAAGGTGTCAGGGAGTGGGTAGAGAATACGATAGAAGATAAAATGGGAGAGCGTAGGAATGAAAAGGAGGAGAGAGGGGAAAAGGATAAGGGCAATGGAATTGAAAATGGAAAGAAAAGAGAAGGCACAGAGGATGAATAATATTTTGATAAGAGTGTTGAAGCTAAAAAGCGGGGAAGAAAGGGAGGGCGTGGAAGTGCTGCTACAGAGCGTAAGGTGGGTTAAAGGCAAGGTTTGGGAAAGTTAGGCTGGAGGGGAGAAAGGAGAAGGAAGTGAGGCTTGTGGAATTGGAGAGCTGGGAAGAGAAGTTGGTTGTAATGCGAAATAAAAATAGGATGGAGGGTAACGGGTTTTCATCAATCACGATTTGACGAGGAAGGTAAGGGAGGCGCAGAGAATGCTGAACGACAGGCCTAGGATGGAGAATGAAGTTGCTGTACTGGAACATAGCAGGAGTCAAAAAGAATGATGAGGAGTTTTGAAGGTATATCCAGGAATTTGATGTGGTGTGTCTGTTAGAGACGCGGGCAGAGAAAAATAATATGATAAAATAATAAATAATGAGGAGACGATTCTAAGGGACTGGATGGAGGATAGAAGCTGGGCGGTGGCGAGTTGTATGGTAACGGAGGACGAAGAGGGAGAATACACATATCTAAGGAAGGTAGGGGTATCGGTGATAAACTATGTAGTCACTATATGCAAAGGTGGGAGAAGGCGGAGAGATTCATAGTGGAAGGGAGGGTAGAATCAGACCATTAGCCATAAGGGTTGTGGATGAGGGGGGAGAGCGGCAAAAGGCAAGGTGAGGAAGAAGTGTGGACGGAGGAGAGGGTGAGCTGGACGAGACTGGCGATAGAGAAGTATCAGGAGCAGTTAGAGAAGGTATGCTTTAAAGGGGAGTCGGTTGAAGAGATATGGGAGAATTTGAAAGAGAAAGTGAAAGGATGGGTGTAATAGAAGGTATTAGGAAAGAAGAAGAAAGGAATGTTAAATCCGTGGTGGTACAGGGAATGTAAAAAGATAAAAATGAAGGTGAAGAGAAAGTACAAGGGGTGGCAAGAGGGAACTGTGAAAAGGGAGGAGTACGTAGAAATGAAAAGGGGTTTCATTGATTGATCCGAAAGAGGAGTTGGAAAGAGTTAAGACAGAGAGGAACGTGTGGAAAATAATAAATAGCTTTAGGAAGCGTAGTGTAGGGATAAGCGAGAAGATAGGAAGTGAGGAGTGGAGGTAGTTTTTTAAAGAATCATTTCACGAGGGAGGCAGTAATGGGGGAGTTGAATGACGAGGAGATAGAGAAACAGATGAGGAAGTTAAGAAGGTCAAAGGCAGCAGGGCTAGACGGGGTAGAGAATAAACCGTGGCTGTTCAGTACACAAGAGGTTAGTGAGAGGCTGAAGCAGGATACGACGTATAAAGTATACGCGATGGTCGTAGCGGAGAGGCTGCGGAAGGATGTCGATGGGAAAGGAATATTGCCGGAGACGCAGGCGGGCTTTAGGGCGCGTCAGAGTACTATCGACATTATCTACGTTCTGCAACACGTGGTGGATATGGAAAGTAAGCTAGAGGCCGGAGTTTCAGGAGGATTCAGGATAGGAGGGATGAGAATTTGGTCACTCGCATATGCAGATGACATAGTGTTGCTGGCAAGAAGCATGGAGGCCTTGAAGGAGATGATGAATAGGTTAAGAAGATACCTGGATAAGAATAGGTTAAGAAGATACCTGGATAAGAATAGGTTAGAGCTGAATGCGGATAAGCCAAGGTTATGGTGTGCAGAAAAGGAGGTGGAAGTGGAAGGGAAAGGCGATGCAGGAGGTGATCGTGGATGATTTTGGAAGAAAAATGAAAGTGTTTGACTCACTAGTGATGAGTGTGCTATTGTATGGGTTAGAGGTGTGGGGGTGGAAGTAAAGGAAGAGGTAAATAGAACACAGGAGAGGTATGTGAATTGGACACTGGGGTCGGCAAGGAACACGCCTAATTATATTGTCAGGACGGAGACGGGGAGAACGAGTTTAGGAAGCATAACGGGGAGTCAGGCGTGTAAATATGACGAGAAATTTTTCGAAGAGGGGGTAGTAAGCTGGTTAGGGTATGTTGGTGGGAGAAGGAGAGCAGGAGAGGGAGTGGGAAGATGGAGGTTGAAAGGGAAATGTATTTTAGAACGAATGGACTGCAGATAGGTGAAGTGAGAAGGCTGCACGAGGAAGGAAGGTTTATGAGATGGTTAAGAAAAACGGCACAGAGAGAGAGAAGATAGCAGGGAAGGAGAGAATAAGAGAGTCGAAGTTGAACGGGAACTATGGTTGGATTATACCAAGGGAGAGAGCGCAATATTTGTGTGAGAAAGGAGATAAAGGAAGTCAGGACCTTATAGCGAGAATGAGATGTGGGTTCATGCAAGGGTTTAATAGGTTCTGGCTTTCTAGGGAGAAGAGGCTGTGTGAATTGTGCGGGAAAGAAGATGCAAGAGTGGAGCACTGGTTGGAGGAGTCCGTGGAGGTGGAAAGGAGTGGGATCATCATGGAGGTATTGATGCATTAACGGGGGGACAAAAGGGCAATAGCATGGGTGAAGGGGGTGTTGGGTAGGATGGAGAAGAAAAGAAGGAAGGAGGAAGAGGAATGGAGAAGAAAAGATTCTAAATGGGAGAGGAAGTAGATGTAAGTAATCTGTGAATATTGTAAATAGTAGATAAGTATTAGGTATCAGCCGCGGACGCAGAGTTTGGTAATGCGAGGCAAATCGAGAAAGTAGGGACCATAAGAGAGAAAAAAGAAGAAAAAAAACCTGCTTACATCTTTAGGCTTCGTTATAAACCTAAAGAAAAGTAGTTTAATAGCGAACACTATTTGCCAGTATCTCGGTTTCATAGTCAATTCAAGCGACCTAACAATTAGCCTTACAGAGAAAAAGCGCAACTCTTTGTATAACTCAATATCTAATACAGAAGAGCTAAAACAGAAGCGCTTTGCAGAAATCATGGGAATTTTGATCTTTTCATTACTGTCATATGCAACTGTCATTTTGCGACGAAAAAGGCACTCATGGTTTCTGGAGAGAAGATAAACGAAAGCTTCATATCAACGCCCTGGAGCTTAGAGCAGCCTTACTCGCCATTAAATTCTTCGTAACTGATTTTTCATAATGCAAAATACTTATGAGAGTGGATAGTTCTACAGCTAAGGACTATATTAGCAAAATGGGAGGAACCCAATTCCCATTACTTCATGAACTAGCAATGGAGTTCTGGAATTGGTGTGAGTCCACACGATTGTGGGTATACGCGTCTTATATACCCTCACGATAAAACATCGATCGTTATCATCCGCTTCACGAGAACCTTACCCTGGTTGCCGCCAACTTATCAGAAAAGCTTACGAGAGAAAGAATATACCACCAGAAAACGTTTACATACTGATCGCATCACCATCCAACTTAACCTTGAAGCAGTACATCACCTGCCTTAAAGAATGGTGGCGATTTTGTCAGCAAAAACAATATAACCCATTTGAGATGACGCCTATACGAGTTCTGCAGTTCCTAACTCAAAAATAGAATATCGGAGCCATGTATGGTACGCTGAACTCAGCACGATCAGCTATATCACAAATCGCTTCTGAAGACCTGGCCCATAATAATGTGATCTCAAGGTTTTTTAAAGGAGCATTCAAACTTGGTCCCGCAAACCCCAAATATGCTTCAAAAACTCACGCAAAAAAATCATCCCACTGGCACAACTGTCAGCATATGGGGCTCAAACTTTCTCTCTAATTTTGATCGACAACATTTCTTCCTCTAGTTCAGGGATTCAAATCAGAAATCCGGATCTGAATAAAACCTCAAGGCCCGGGGCTAATCAGAAACTATTTAACTTTCCGTTTCTTAACAAAAAACCCGAGTTGTGTGTTGCCAGTACAATCTTTAGATACCTAAAGGTGACAGAACCATTAAGACAAACAAAAAAAAGACTCTTCATTTCTACCCGCAAACCCTTTCAAGTGTATCGTCACAAACTATATCTAAATGGATTAAAGGCATTCACATCCACTGTTCTCAGGACACAGCGTATGCCATGCTTTGGCATCTAAGGTGGCTGATCTAGGGGTTAGCCTGGACACAATATTTGATTATTTTAATATTTTAAGTTTCAATAAAATATTGCTACAGGACTCTATAATTTCGTTTTAGGTTCTGATAACAAAATCATATTTATAATAGGGGAGACCGGGGCAAGATGAGCATACGGGGTCAAATGAGACACTGCATTTTCTCTCAAAATATGTGATTTTTGTTGCTGTT
>CAKNYM010001862.1:0-12411 GCA_932195095.1 Andricus curvator | reverse complement strand
AACTTTCGAGTTCGAACTGCTAATCTATAATAATAATAATAATATAAAGCATGTTGTTAAGATGCGTAGTTTTTGTTTTGAACGTGAAAAACAAGGTTATGAATAAAAAATTTTGGAAAGTCGAAACACGATACAATTCAATTTTTCATGACAAAATTTTTCATATTACTGACCAGTTATCCACACTTTTATTCCCTACCTCTATCATCAATTTATACTATCCTGGGCAAGACCTGAACGTCTTCCTAAATGGGGATCATCATTCTACTCTACAAGGGAAAGAGTGATACAGGTAATTGTAGTAATTATAGAACTATCGGCTTACTAATTGTTGTAGGCAACATATTTACAAAAATACTCATTGGCAAGGTCACAGAAATAATAGAAGAAATTGTCGTAATTAATTGAAAAACATAGTGATTAGTGGTAGAAATCTAATACTCAGTCTAAGATGATTGAATGAATTCATTTCCAGGATGTCCCATCTTCAAAATACTGATATGCAAATATTAAGAATGGACATTGCACGGATCAGAGATTCTAAGAAAAGCAAGACAAACAAACAGGAATTCATGCCCTACGTAATAATCCAAAATGTAATTCAACACTCCTCGCAAAAATTGTTTCTCCTTTTTTCTCTGTGTGCGGTAAAACGTTAATAAACAAACTCAGTAACCGTTGGGAACGTACAATATATACGTGTGCACAGTTTCGTGTGTAACATATGTCTACTTGAACGTGTCTAGTTAGATATTTGATCATCATATGTCAGACGTTCCCAGTTGGTAATGTACAATCTTTATACGTGCACCATTTGGAGATTACCATATGTGCACATAGACATATTTAATTAGATACTTCATCGTTTGCTGACGATTTTTGTTCAGAAAATGCTACCCAAACTTAATCTGTGGAGAATCTGAAAACTCAAGTATCGCTCCACGTTGCCTTTAGGCTGATACAATGCCCCGTCACGTTTTTTTGGTGGGCAGCTTCCCGTAATACAAACTCAAACAAAAATTAGAAGAAAATGGCAATTCGGACAGAATGCAGATTAAGTCGCAAAAATTCTGGTTTTCATATGAATTAGATTATATATTTAAAATTATAGATATATTATATTATTATATTTACCAATAAAACTGAGGATAACCGCCAATGATAAGATGAACGTATGAACCATAGTCATGTTTTCCAATCAGAGAGGAAACTGATTAATGCATTAGTGAAGAATTTGGTAAAAATGTAACTGATGAATATTCTGGTACTTCGTGAGATTATATAATATATATATAGCCTATAATCGTTATCTTATCAATTAGAGGCCTCAAGATTTGTTTTCTGCGATATTTACATTTCATTAGAGATTTCAAAATTTCTATAATGTTTTAGGTTCCAGAAAAATTCGGTGTTCACATGAAAAATGTATATAGTATCTACCAAAACGTTCTACTTGCCCGTTTGAAGAACTAATCTAAATTCTGAGAAACATGTTAAAATAAATGGAAAGATAAATAAATTTCATCCTCCTGAGTCAACCAAGCTCCAGTAAATTTTCGAAAATTTTCACAGCACACTCCCAGCGATATTTTTAGCACAAAAAACGATTATCTATTGATTATTTATTAATTGTAGTTTTCACAGAGTCTGATGGAAATATCTAATAATGATATTTGAGTACTTTATTTTCTTGTTTTGTCTATAGTTGCAAACAAATGGGGTTTCGGGCTCTAATCGGGTGCTGGCTGACTTGTTACGACCAAAAATGTTTCTTAGTGTCTTACTGAAATATTTTTTTGCACACTTTGAAAAAAAAGTATTTCCGGGCCTCTATTCGGATGCCGGATAGTCTATCACCACCAACAAGTTTTCTTAATTTTGAATACAAATATTTTTTTGCACATTGTCAAAAATATTCAAGATGTTTGAAAGTATGGGCAATTAAAAATGTACATTAAAAACAAATAATTTTTCACTTGTCATCTAGACAGTCTTTGAAATAAGTTTTAAAGTAAACTATCCAAAATATATTTTCACAACATCGATTGACTAGCGCTAGATAAGCTTATCCAGGCTAGTGCTTGACTATACCAAAGAGTTCCACTTCTACTTAGCACCATAATAGATTGCATTGACAGTGCCACAGCAGTAGACAGGATGGTCTATCATGGTCCCAAATAGTTCCCCGGTAATTTTGTACGGGGAGCGGTTATTAGGGTAGCGCGGCGTCAAAAGTGCCGCGGGGAAAAAGTGCCGCATACTATAACACAAAAAGAAATAATTTGTTACTCGACCTAAGATTTTTTGTAGAATGTTCGAATCACCATAAACTCCTGAAAGCCGTTGGCAGCCGCTGACAGCTGTTTTTAAGATCGTAGCTAAAGTTGAATTGTTTTTTTGTGCAGAAAGTAGTTATGGGGACGGCGATTTGTCAAGCTGAGTTTAGAGAGCAGCACCGTGAGTGGAGATATACCTTTTACGCAGGCACAAGGCATTATCTACAGTTTCCTTAGTTTTTTGTTATTTGGAAAGCGATTTGCTTCTTCACTTTTTACACCCCATTGCAGCATGCACACCTGGAATTTCGAAAATAGTGCTTTAAGCTGACACCTCAACGCTGCGTTAGGAAGAACTGATATAATTCGAATAGCAGACATTACCACCGTTGGAACCGTCATCTCGTGTATCTCCACGCGCACTAGCGAACCTAGCGGCCACAAGTGTTAGTCAATGTCCCCATATCGTCACAGTTTCTTTTTGGTACAAACACTTATTCTTAAGCGCTATTGTCATCAAGTGGGAGTAATTTGATGCGTCATAACGTATTCTTGTATTGCAGATAGCTGACTGTTTAAAATATTGTGTGTTGTTTCAGAAATGTTGATTGTAAATAATGGGGGTAAATAGGGCCAAGTGGCACTTTTAACCCCAGTGTTTGTATGGCATTAGGCCATTTCACAATCACTAGCTGTCGAAAAAAAATTGATAATCGTCTACCGCTTGTAAAGCTTATTTTAAAAGCTTTCCAGGCGAGCAATGGATCCAGTGTCACGTATTCAAAAGTGGGCTCATGAAAATTGTCATAAAAGGTGTCCATAAAAGGTGCATGCCCTAAACAGTCATCAATGGTTTAGAAATGGTTTAGGAAATGGGAACACTGTTATGGGATTCAGATAATGAAATTTAAAATAATTTTAATCATACAAGAAATAATTTTATTACAAAAATTATTTATAAATCTACAGAGAGCGTACATACAGTACTTTGAAAAAAGTTAGTTTAGGAGTAATAGTTTATGCATGCTCGTATCCGCTTCATGGGGACGTGTGTCAAAAAGGGTTGAGTATATACACTAAAAAATGTTTGGGTAAGCTGTTTTACCACATAATGGAAGTGTTGCGCTAAACGATAGACGCGCTGTGTGCCATCAACTAAGTGTGGATTCTCTTTTGTTTTGGGTGCTCCGTTATCTCAAAGTTGGTGAGGCCGCTGCACTCTCGTCGCGATTCCAACACACGAGAAGGATGCCAGCCCACGTTGGGATGGCTCTTTACCCAAAATTTGTGCTTTTGTCACATCAATTGCGTGGTGCGCTGCGCTACGAGCACTAGGACAGACGCTATGCTAAAAAAAATACCACATGATAAGCATTGTGAAAAACAGGAAGGACTAGAAAATATATCAGTCAGTCTTGTGAGTATCCTCTTTCGTGCAACACCATACGTTCATCATCGTGTACTTCACGCTGAATAATATTAAAACATAATAGTTTTCAAGTTTTGTGTAATTGTAAAGTGATATAAAAAGTGTATTTAAATCAATAAGTTTTATATATAAAATTAGCTTTAGTTCACTAACTCTATATAAAATGTCTCTCGCAAAACAAGTAGCCGAGATTGTTAGAGCGCATCATCAGCAGGATGAGCGAGCTATACTCCTAGCTGGAATAAGAGGCTATATAGAGTAGTGTGATACACTTGGGCGCCTTCCTGGGGTTGCACATCAAGCAAGTGAAAAACGTGACAATGTACCTATCCTTATGGCCTCGCAAAGATATCAGGAGTTACAGCGGGATACAAACTCAAAAATGATTGATTTACACATGACTGTAGCTCCGTAAAGTATCACGTATGTTTCTTATGTTTGTAATTATAATATGTATGCTTGTAAGCAAAAAATAATGTGTTAACTTTTTGTTCTTTCAATGCAGAACGAATCCGAGCCGTAAAAAATAGGGCTCAGATCGAGGTTGATGCAGGTTACTAACACAGCATTATGACCCAGATGGAAAGCAATCAAACGTAGCCTGAAGAAACCTAAAGAAAGAGGCAAAATTGGGATTCTATTTCACGTGATAAGAGGACATAAAATTGAAAAGTTCCTGCAAGGTTATTGCTGAAAAATATGGCATTGATGGTGCAGCTTTTATACAATTATCGCAAACTGTAGAGGATCTGCAGAAGAAAAAGCAGAAAAGTCTGAGAAAAGCAGTTGAAGAGCTGAGGAAATTTTTTCAGAAAAAGATAAGCAGATAAAAACCGAGGAGAAAAGAGCGAAACAAAGGATTACTTACAGGAAGAAATTCGTAGCATCAAGGGAGAATGATGAGAAGAGAGCACTGGTTCTAAAAAACCAGGATATTTTTCAAGACTTTGCAAAGCAGGATTGCTTGAGGAGACACAAAGGGAGGCAGGATGAGCGGCTGGTAAAAAGACGTAAAGAAGACAAGAAGGAAAAAAGGATGAAGATGTGATGGAAAATAAAAGGAGAAAGAGAATAAAAAAGAAGATAGGGAACAGAAAAATAATTTAAATTCTATGTAACTTTTTTCTAAACTTTATGAGAGATAAAAATATGATTTAAAAAAATTATTTTTCGAGGGCAATAGATACGACACAGCAGGAAGTTATTAATGGTCAGTGAAGGAAAGCCCAAGCTGTCTTTAGCAAGACGTCAAATAGCAATGACAGTTTATAGTTTTAAATATTTTGGAAAGGGGAAAGAGATTTTTACAATAGTAAATCTGTAAATGCAAGCGCTGGGAATGTGGTTGAACAAAGCATGTATTTAATGTATGAAGGACAATCCGATAATCACCACCGTGCGATTTTAAATTTAATTGGAGCCGAAATAGCAAAAAATGTTGGCATACTCTGTAACAAGGCATATCATCGAAAAGCCGATCACAGGTGTTTAATGCAATGTGGCGCTTGTTAGAGTTTACCATTCTGTAAGGCTGATATTGACTCTCGTAATATAAATAGTAATATCATATGTAGAGACTGTCTCAGATACTTTTATGAACAAGAATGTTTTAGAAAGCACACACTTCCTGATTCATTTTGTTCATTATGTGTCAAAATTATTCTTTCTCTAAGTTCACTGATTTGTTGACGGAATATCTAGAAAAAAATGTTGTATAGCTCGTAAATTTTATGAAAAATAATCAAAGAAGCATAAGGTTAAGAAAAAACCTACGTTCATAGATAAAATACGCCTACATGATGAAAAATATCGTTAACGTAATATCTCTTCTGAATCATGTACGCAAACAGCGACATAATATACAGTTTTCATTGAGTTACATCTGGTCTAGTCGTGATAAATGGGGACTAATCTTTTTGCTACATGAGCGATCTAGCTGATGACGGGGTGTGGGATAGGGTAGGGGTAGTCGGCCCATAGTGGTGCCTTACTACTGACAACGAAGTTTTCGAATGTATATAAAAAAATCCACAAAAACAGTAATCTTCTGAAAAACTTCTCCAGAAACTCAAATATCAATGTAGTAAATGAATCCTTTCTTCGAACCTAATTGAGATTTTAAACAATTTCTCAAAGAGGAGAAAAAGGAAAAATTATGTTGGTCATCTGTTCCAAATAAAAAACTCAAAATTTTATTTCAAATAAATAAAAGTGTTCATGTCCAAATCCATAAAATTGACCGACGTGTCGACACGGCTTTGTGTTTTTTTGAAGGTTGAATTAAAATACAATCAGACAAAATTTTCGTATGCTAACTTGAAAGCCAAATACATCAGAGAAAACCTAAAGTTGAAAAACATCATAGTCTGCAATAATTTTCCTCGTGAAATATTTTTGTGAGGCAATAAAAAGCAACTTTTTCATCGGTTTCTGAAACAGAGAGACTAGGAATTAAAAAAAGATGGAACCCCGGAAAAGGCTGAGTCTCTTAACCAGTTACTTGTCTCATTTTGATTCGACTTCGTATCACAAAGTCTGTCCAAAGTAAGTTTAAAGGTGTTTCAAAAAATCGAATGTACATGCAAAATAAAATGAAAATTTACTTACAAATGTTAGGGTTATACTCATTTTCCAATGTCCGATGTGGAGATTAACCGACTCAAACATTTTTGGTACCATAGGGACAATTTCTTCAAACCATTGGCATTCCATTGCGGGCCCTTCTCCTTCATCAAAGTGCTGATTGCTGTCTTCACCTCATCATCATTTCTGAAGTGCTTACTCTCCAAATAAACTTCAAGAGCTGGAAGCAAGTGGAAATTACGGGGAGCCAAATCTGAACAGTAAGTTGGGTGGTCGAAAATGCCCCATCTAAAATCAGTCAACAAATATTAAGTAATTCTTGCTGTATTATTCGGAATCGCATTGTCGTGAAACAGCATTAATCCTTTCTCAAGGAGTTCGGGACGCTTCCGACGAATTGCTGCTTCCAGCTGGAGAAGAACATGACAATATAGAGCAGCATTAAAGCGTGCCGGACTCCTCACAAAACGTGTACTGCTGTTTCACGACAATGCAAGACCCCATACAGCCAGAATGCCCCAAGATTTGTTGACTGATTTTGGATGGGACATTTTCGACCACCCACCATACTCTCCAGACTTGGCTTCCAGTCATTTCCACTTGCTTCCAGCACTGAATTTACATTTGGGGGCAAACATTACAGGAATGATAAGGAGGTGAAGACGGCGGTCGTCGCTTGGATGAAGGGGATGGCCCCGAAATGGTACGCCAATGATTTTTAAAAAATTTCCCTTCGCTACCAAAAATGTTTGGATCGGGCTGGTGATCAAGTTGAAAAATTATTATAACACTAAAATCTATCCATGCATGTTCGATTTTTTGGAACAACAAATTTCTTCAGGGCTGACTCTCGTAGTTTTACATTTTGTACATTCTCATAATTTATAACGGAAGGTAAAAGATTCACGTGAAGTTAGACCTATCTATTTTTCGTCAATTCTTCACATTTTAAGACATCCTGCGACATAAATATCGGTTTTTATGAACATGTCTGTGTGCGGTCTATCTGCGGTTTGTCTGTTTGCCCAAACTTGATGCAAAAGAAGGAATAAGGTAATAAATAATATAATAATGGTAAAGACTTAACTTTTCACTTTATTTTTGAATATATCAATGATTAGTCCTTGATGTAAGCACAGAAATTAATGTAACATACATTTACTTTAAAACAGAGGTCAAAATAATATAGAAAATGTTAGGAAAATGCTAGGAAACCCCGAAAAGTGGCAAAAATGCAAGAATACTTGGACTCGTTTAAAACTTGCTATAAAGGGGTTTCAGGGTCCCACACATCGAATTTGAAGTACTAATTTGAAATTTCTAAACTCTGGATCCAATATTACTGCCATAATTATCATATTTTTTCACATTTGTATAAAACTTGGTGTTCTTCAGTTTCTTTTACATTTGTTTTCAAATTTATTTCTACAGTTCTTGTTACCAGCAATGTAATATTAATATAGTGCTATGAAATCTTGACATAACGTGCTCCGCTATTTCCTTATTAATGCCCTGTGTTTAATTCTCCTAGATATGGTGATCTACGTTTTGCTACTTCTGTGGGTCCTCTGGCTCATTGTGCGGAGTGAGGAAAACAAAGAGTGAGCACGAAGTGCAAGATCCGACATGCGAGTAGCCTAGATGAGGTCCAAGGCTTATACGACGCTCAAACGTACCACTTCAAAATCCTTTTTGACTGTATGTCCGTAGCCTAATGGAGTTTCACGGATTAATTCTGAGGGCAATTCGAACACCGCGCCGGTTTCTATGTTTATGCCCATCCGTTTCCCATTGAGATTATATATTCCACGAATAACTTTACTTTGTTTCATTATTGCAACGACGTCACCAGTTTTTGTTGCTAATACCATTTGTTCTTCGGTTGGCATGGGCGCAGGAGCATAACCTCTTCCTCTCATAATAATAGGTTTATTGGCAGGAAAAGTGTATTTTCGAATTTCAAATCGGCGTTTCGAATTAATGCGGGGTGTGAGCTGAAGAAATGCAATGTCTTTGAGGTCAAATTTTGTTACAGGTAAGAAGCTATGCCCGTGCGTAGGAGAGCTAGACCTAGCGCGAAGAGGATGCTCTGCAGCAGGAAGAGAACTTTCAGGAGAATGACATCTGGCAGAAGAAGACCTGGACCTGACACGAATAGAAGCCTCAGTGGGAGCAAGAGAACTTTTAGAAGAAGGATGCGGGTCAGGAGAATAAGAAGTTCCCGAACGAGGAACGCCATGAATAGGAGCGCCATTAGGTAAGCACTCAAAATGCGAACTCAAATCTGCAACAAGAAAAAGAGGATGACATTTTTCCTAAAGTAGACAAGTCTGTCATCTGCATAACGGTTAGTATTTGAAATACCAATCGCATTGGATTGCTCCTTTACACACATTTCTATGGACCAAAAAAAAAGGGCTGCTTTTCTACATTCAATAAAAACACAAAAGTAAAACTTTCAGATGATAAATTTAAATGGTCCGTGAAGTACTGTTTTGCAAGCCGACTTTTTGGATTAATTTTTTAGTATGAATATGGAACTAGTCAATTTCTCCCACTCCCTGAACAAATGACATCCTCAAGCTCTGGATCTGTTCGGACTTCTTTACAATCATTTCTTTTCCTTCATTTCAGATTGTTTTTGTTGGGAAAGGTACGTCTTTGTACGACGTGTATAATTGTGAATGTCTCATCTACGCTGGAACAGACACGGTAAACTTCCAACTGTGCACGTCTAACTTCGATAAAGTCGAATGTCTTACTTACACTTTCACGTGTACAGATATTACTCCAAACTGCGCACATGTACGGATGGTACAACTCTACATTTCGACGCGCAGATTTAGAAGTGTCCTATATATTCACCTGTAAATTTCGTACCGCATCGATGCTTCCATTCCGAACAGCTTAAATTTCTGTGTCGGTTATATTACTTCGAGAACGGTAATAAGAATGACATTATTAGGGATAATGTAACCGGCGGATGAATTCTTTGAGAACTTATGATTACGATGCAAAGTGAACATAACCAGAAATTTCCATCATCACAAATGGTCAGCAATTCTGACGGTTTCTGAACGACTTGACCATTCATGATGAGTCTGAATATTTCGGTGGATATTAGGTCACTAGCAATCAGGTATTACTATTCATGAATTAGGTGATTTTTTGATTATCGAATATGATTATGGGTTCGATATTCGAGAATGCAGAAATTTGTCATAAATTAAAAAAATTTTGATTATCTGGTAGATTTTTTAGAAATTCACTATAAGGGTTTTTTTAAATTGTAGAATACGAATTTGACTTCATAAGCTATACATTCAAAAGGGCAATCTAATTATTGGAATGTCTGTGTAGTTGGCAGAATTACATGAACGTTAGAAAGTCTTGAAGTCACAGAATACGAATATGACGTAAATATTCCAAAAATCTAAATTTTGACTCAAATTAAAATCAGTCTGACGGGGTTTCTCAGGAAACAGAACAAGAATTGGTGGTCAGAATTAAAAAACTCCAAAATTTGACAAAAATTTTTTAACTTGATTTAAATTGGTAGATTTCCGGGAAAGTCAGTACGAGGAGGGTTTTCGGGAAACACAACATGAATTTGGGGAAAAAATTCAAACAAGGATCAAAATTTGAAAATTCCAAGATTTGATTTAAAGTTTGAAGAATTGGACTCAACGGGTACATTTCCATGAAAGTCGAAAAGGATAAGTTAGCTAAAGTTTTAAAACTTTATTAAATTAGTGGATTCCTTCTATGTATCGTAGATTTCTATGAATTTCATAGTAAGGGAGTCTTTATGTCTCAAAATAAAATTTTTTCGCCAAATTTGTATTCTGAAACTCGAAAAAGCCCCTCATATTGACTTTCATGGAAATCTACCGATTGATTATAATTTTTAAAGCTTAGGTTGTTTTTTAGAATTTTTGAATTTTTAAGCCAAAATTCGTATTTTGAGACTTTAAAACCCCTCCTTTTTCACTTTCATGGACATCTACCAATTCGATAACATGTTCCAAATTTTAAGTCAAAATTTCAGAGGGAATTTTATGTTTAAAAATATCAAAGAGATTACGTCAGACAAATGACGCATACATATGGAATGTATGAACAATCAATTTGCTGATGAACCTAAAAGCTGACCAACGTTAGACTTACGTTTTTCGTCCAATTCTTTGAAAAAATATGACGTCAACTTCCTGTCGGCAGATATCAAAGGAGGACTTCCAAGGAACTTAATATTAAAAATATCGAAGAAATTATGTCGGACGGGTGACGCATAGTTGTGAAATTTCGAGACAATCCATTTGTTTGTAAAAACAAAGCCTGCCAAACGTATCAGCATATAGATCTAATTTCATCACTGACGCATAGTGTCGGCGCTTAACAAAGGGAGCCATGAGTCATTAAGATGATAGCAAATCTTGACAATTTTGATTCATTCCGTGAATTCCATGAATTTCGTGAATTCCTGAAATTCCTTGAATTTCTACATAATCGATGCGGATCCACACAGGTAGAGTTTTCGTTCAGATTTACGACCCTAGTCTATGGCATTCTATTCTTGGAACCCTCATAAGAGAATTTTGATTTTTTCTGACGATTTCCTCCCAGACAAATAAACAAAGTTGACAGAAAGGGTCAGATTCCTTAACATTTTTTCTGGTGATTTCTGACTTCTTCCCGGTAGGATGTGTAAGACAATAACTAATATTTAACTATGTAAATAACGTGAACCAAAAAAATATTGTTATTGGTGTGCAACCTTGCTTCTGCTGTTTTTGCTTCCGCCGTTTTTTCCTAAAATTTGAGGCTTTATTCTTAAAAAGTGATGACCTATTTATGATCTAAAGTACCGTCCATCACTAGCCACTACTTTTTGCCATCTTTTGGGCAATTTTTGGATACCATCTCGAAAAAAGGATTCGTCTTTTGAGGCGATACACGAATCGATCCATTCTTTGACTTCTTCATAAGAGCAGAAATGCTGCTTAGCCAGGCCATGTGTCATCGATCGAAAAAAATAGTAGTCGGAAGGAGCAATGTCTGGAGAGGACGGCGGGTGGGGTAAGACGTCCCATTTCCGGGTTTTCAAGTATGTCTTGACCGTTCTTGCGACATGTGGCCACAAACAAAGAAACGGCGTTCAACATCTCTCGGCTTCAATTCGTACGGAACCAAATTTCCTTGCTTCTGACCCAGTGGGCAGGAAAATTAAGGATGTCCTAGAGATGTCTTCGGGACATCCCTAAGACGTCTTTTGGAACATGTCTTTTAGACATCCTCGGGATGCTCTTAAGACGCCTAATGTCAGTACGAAAGATATCCCGAGAACGTCCTACGTCTTTAAGACGCCTTTAGGACATCTTTAGGACATTAGACGTCTTAGAGACGTTGTTTGGACTGACATTGGACGTCCTAGGAACGACACAAGGACGTTCTTGGGATGTTCATGGTTTTGTGCCCACTGGGGAATCATTCCCATTGCTTTGAGGCGTTTTGAAATTGCTTGTCGAGTGACTCCCAATGATTCTGCTAATTCTTCTTGCGCTTTGCACGAGTCTTCAGCAAGTAATGCATCCAGTTCGGTATCTTGGAAAATTTTCTCTCTTCCACCGCCATGCCGGTCCTCGACATCAAAATCACCGCTCTTGAAGCGTTGAAAAATTGTTGAAACCACTGACGACACTTTCTTTCACTGAGAGCAGCCTCACCGTAAGCACTTGAGAGCATTCAGTCAGCCTCAGCCGCAGTTTTCTTCAAATGAAAGCAGAAATTCAACACTTCCGCAAATGACGAGAATTTGGCTCAAAAACTGACATGTTTGATCGAGAACAAATTTCTGATGAAAACACAAATTCCCTAAGTTGGCGCTGTCGTTATGTTGAAAGATGTCCAAGCTTACTTTAGCAAATTTTTGACCTGACCATTTAAGCCGGCACTTACCGCTGCAGCTATATATCGAAAAACGCTGGAAGCAAAGTTGCGCACCTAATAAAAATTATAAATCCTTAAATTCTTTTATTTTCTTTCAAATTCTCCAAAATACTGTCATATTCTCCTTTATATATTATTATTATTATTAGTTCTGGGTTGAGACCTTAGCAGCCCCTG
>CAKNYM010001833.1:0-16366 GCA_932195095.1 Andricus curvator | reverse complement strand
ACGCACTAATACTAATCGGGCCAGAACGCAGCCTACTTATCTACTAATTTTCAACAAAATACATGATATTTCGACCAGATCCTTTATTTTGCAACTAAAAATAATCAATTTTCAACCAAAAATAGAATAGCTAAATTTTCAGTTAAGAAAATTAATTTCAAACAAAAAAAACTAATTTTCAGCAAAATAGTTAAATACAGTAATATGAAGCTACTTTTACGAATTAAGAATCATTGTTATTCAATTTTATACTGCAATTAAAAAAATAAATAAACATGCTCTCGATGAATTTCCCTGACTTACAAAAAAAATTCCCTGACATTTCCAGGTTTTCCAGGTATATAAAAATTTCCTGACAATTCCAGGTCTTCCAGGTAGGGTAGACACCCTGTTATTATGAAAAACTAAATTTTTTATGAAATTAATATGGAAAATTTTCCAATTCCAATATTTGCGTACTTTAGTATTTGTTTTTTCTTTTAATAAAAATCGTCTTCCAACCTATTTTATTATAAACAAATATATTACATTTCTTTTTTTAATTGTCTAACGCTTATTCTAACATTGCTTCATTCAAATGATTTAAGATATTAATAAAATATTCAAAAATTATTTAAAGGACCCCGCACAAAAAAAATTAGACGTATTTGGTCAAACTTCTTATGGGAAAATTTTTAAAGTTTCATAAACTAAAAAATAAATGAGTTTTCTTTTTTTATATAAGAAATCAATAAAATTCGATTCGATGAGATCAATAGAATCCAGTCTATGTACTATAATTAACCCCGCACTGACTTCGATTCAGAATAACTAATGGCATTCGAGTGGCATTGTTTGATACTTATAGTTACATGACATTATGCTTGAAAAAACTTGGACGCATTTTTTTACTGAAAATTAAAATTAATTTCGTTCAAATACAAATAAATTTAAACATTAATTTAGTAAAATCAAACATTTTTACGAATTATTATCTAATATAGTTGTCAATTTAATTTTTTATATGGTAAATAATTAAATAGGCAATCATAAAGAAGGTAAAAAAATATATAAAAAGAATAATAATTTATAATCATTATAAAATTAAAATAATAATTTAAAGGGTTTAAACATGTTTAAAAATTCTAAGACTCTATAAAATTAAAAGTTAAAGCACCAGAACGAGAAACGATCGAAAATTGAACATTTTCAAATTTTAAACAATCCGACTTTGGATTCCTTCGATTTTTGATACATTTAAATTTAGGATTCAATCTTTTTAATTTATTAAAGTCTGAAAATCTAGAATAATTTTTAAATTTTATTCCAAAAAATTAAAATGAATTATATTTAAATTGATCAAAATCTTAAATCCTTTTGAAATAAATCAAAATATCAAAAGCATTACATTTTATCATTTTTAAATTTGTATGATTTAAATTCTTAACTTAAATAATCACACCTTTTCTGAACTACATGCAACAATATAAGTATAACTTGAATCGATGTGGGTTCAACGATAAAATGTGTTCCAGAAACTCAACGGGTGCGAACAGAGATAAGTTATAGCCTGACAGGTAAAGGTAATGTCTGATCGAAAATTGGTTATACTACTTGGGACGAGAAACAGGTGAATTTGAATGCACGATGATTTTTCATAGCAAGAAAATATTACAATCTTATTAATTATAATTAATAGATTGATGAAAAAAGTTATTTTAATTTGTAATAATTATTAAGTGAATTATTATTTGCCTACAATGTCAATAAGTATTACAAATGTACAAATATTATATAAAATTATAATTTTCTATGATGAATAAAAATATTTGTTTATCTGACAAACAAATTAAAATGTTTTTCCATATATGTGAAAAAATAAATTAAATAAAAAAAGTATTTTAAAAAACAATTTTCAATCGATTTTTTTTCCTAAGGTAATTCTTTTCTCAAGCTAACCGTTTTGTTAAAATGTAGAAGAGCAGAAACGATAGACGGCGCAGAATTCGGAATGACGTCAATTGTTATACCAATAAGCAGAACCTACATTTCGTGGGAATCGTACATCTCTTTATGCTAGCGTTCGAATTTGTAAAAGGAGACTTGTCTCCTCTGGCAAATTTATTGAAAAAATAATAGGAAAGTCTTTAAAACAAGTTCTGAAAGGCGAGAATTCTCAAAATTCGAATTACTTAATGAGAGTCGTGTCAGTATTTTTGTAAATAAAATGTTGAAAAGAACTTTTATAGAGAATTTTCTCATTAAACGTTTATTAAATAATATTTTAATTACAAATTGAAGTGTTAACATATCTTAAATGTAATTTGAGTCAATAAAAATTTTTTTTAAAGTTTGCGTATATTATTTTAACAGGAACTATACAATGACATTAAAGGCAATAAAGATAAAAATTGTGTATCATTCTCCAAATAATCAAGTTACCGCCAGTTACAAAATAATTATAGAAGCAAACTGATAGGACTATCAGACCACATTCTTATCAGCATTTTTTGCGAACTTATTTTGGTATTTGTTTTCTTATTTATTTCTGCAGGAAAATAATGTTGTGTTTCATGTTATTTGTACTTGTTATTCTTAGTTAAAATATTAAAATTCTTAGTTAAAAAACTTGAAGTGTTTAATTTATTCTTCAAAATAGCCTCCAAATTTTGAAATTTTGGAAGCTCAAGCGTTTTAAAATATTCATGTCTCAAAAATTTGTTTGATATACTTTGAATTTTTCAGTGTACTAACAAATTTATTTTAATTATAAAAATGTAGGTTCGAAATATTTTCAACCTTAATATGCATATACAAAAGTAAATGACCTTGACACGTTTAGGTTCTTAAATTTTTAAAATATGGCATGGAATAACAACGAGGAAAGGAAACAAAATTTGAAGAAAAAAAATAATGAGGGGGAAGAAACAAATAAAAAAATGAGATAGGAAAGGAATATAAAAGGTAACAAAAAAAGAAAGATAGGTTGAAGGAAAAAAGGAAGAAATTAGGAAAATAACGAAGAAGTGAGAAAACTGAGGTGAAAGATAGGATGGAAAAAAGAGAAAACATTAAGCAAGGAGGATGAAAGATTGAGGTTAAGGAAAATATCACAAGAAGTTAAGAAACGAAGGAAAATACGAAGTCAGAAAAGGGGAAATTAAACAAACGAGGGAGAGGATGAAACATTGGTAAAAAGTACTATGGACGTATTACCTATGGGTGTTTTTATTTGTGCTCATTTTATGAGCATTTTGCTTCCTCATAAGTATCAAATAAATTTGCTTCCTTATAGAGGGAGGTTTTCCCTAAAAAACAAAAAATTGATACTTTCAATATTTTTCAAGCTTATGTTTCTGTCTTTCCGAATATTTTATTTTCAGAAAATCAGAGGGCCCCTCAAAATGTAAATTGATGTGTTCTGTTACAACGAACAACTCTTTAACCTACGGTAGTTTTAAATTTCAAATTAAAACCTCATATGAACAATGTAACTTTTCTTAAAACTTTCTGGGTAGCTATTGATTAATCAATAATGGTCTTCGAAAGTTCGTCAAAAGATCAATCCACGCGTTTCGAAGACGCGAACAATATTGCGTCAAATGTAGTATGTACTGTTATATTTCCAATATAACAAAATTTTCTCATAAAAAAGGAAACTAATTTGGTTGAAAAATTTAAAAACGATATTGGTAGGTTATTGTAGATCATGAAAAGTTCTTCCTTTTGGCAATCGATGCGTCTCGAAGACGCGAACAAATATATTATATACATTATAGTTGTTTTCCCAATGTTAAAAAAGTTTTCCTTATATCAACTAGAAAAACAACATATTTTTTCAATTTATAAATTCGTATTGATCATAAGAGGTCATAGAAGGTTCGTCCATAGCTCATTCGACGTGTTTCGAAGACGCAAACAAATATGTCAAATACAATACTGTAGTACTCCCAATATGAACAAAGTTTTTCACGGACATTTTTTTAAAATTTTATTTTCCAGCTCCTTGGGTCGAATTATATCAAAATATATCAAAAAAGTATATTTGAAAATTTAGGTCATGACAAACCTCTATGAGGAAGCAAAAGGAGAGAAATTGAAAAAGAATGAGGTTTTCGAAAAATTAGGTTTCATTGTTGCTAGTTTAAAAATCAAAAGATTGATTTTTTAAAAAACCGTTTCAAGGATTTTCCAAATTGGAATTCACTTTCATTTTCCAATATTAAATCCAGAGAAATGAAAATGTAGTAATGCTGTAAGATTTTACCAAAACACTCCCCTCCACCGAAATCCTCTTACGTTATTTTTTGATAGGGGAGGGGGCTTAACATTTACGGACTCTAACAAAGAGTGGTACGCCGTTCAAAATTTCAGAATTGCAGTTCAAAATACTCGGGAGACATCCCCAAACCATATTCAGAAAAAAACTAGAATAGGCAAGTACATTTTAGTCGTAATTGGTTCAAGCTAGCCGTGGGTAAGTACGAGTAGGTACTGTAAATCAATTTGGCAGTTTTTTAAGTATTTCCGACCTGCCATAACTTACAATTGGATCGATTTGTTACTCGAAAGCTCGCTCGAAAGTTTCTGAATGTATGACCCGAATGCATCAGGTGGTGCATTGGATCTCTCTCTTTCTCTCTCTCTCTGTGCCTGTTAGCATGTGGCCTATACAATGAGAGCCGCTGGCTTGTCGATTAGCGCCAGTCACCAGAGGACACTCGATAAAGTCGTTGGCAGAAGAATTCTTAAGAGGGGCACATCGACCTTTCTGGTATCAGAAGGCCAGAAGGGGCTCAATAAGCGGAAAGAAAGAAGATAGACAATTTAACGAAGTGTCTGCACTGTACAGTTGCACACTGAACACTGTTCTGTGCACTTGAGGAAAAACGATTCTTCACTCGAGTCTTTAATTGGCTGAATTAAATGCAACGGAAACATTCGGTGTTGGTCCAATTCCCAACATCATCTAGCTTCCAACAAATTGGGCTTTATAATTATACGCTCAAACGAACTTACCTGAATGAAGTTCGATCGTAATTATACGACCACCTCGTTCAAAGGGATTGCAATTGTAAGTTTCGCTACTTTCCGCTAGATTGTCACGCTTTATAGCTTGGATTATCTTTTAAATGGGACTAACGGGCCGATCAAAAACTGTGTCATGCTATCTTGAACACTTTTTCCATCCCTCCCCTTCTTCGTCAAAGATCATCACACAAAGCTTGAACCCCTCCCAGGGTGACGTCAAAAATACGAAGACCCCCTCCACTTTTAGTCAAAATTTTTGCTTCGATTTCATTTTATAAATGCCTAAAATATAATACAAAACATACAAACATAATATTTTAACAGACTCTACAGTCCGAAATGCTTTCAAAACTAATGTATTTCAAAATTAATGTATAGCTACCATATTAAATTCAATATGAAACGCTTCAAATTTCAAGTCGAAATATATTGCATTTTCAACAAAATAGTGGAATTTTCAAACAAAAAAGTTTCAGTTTCTACGAAAAGAGATGAGTTATTTATAACGAAAGAGTTGATTTTTCAAGCTCAAAAGTCGAATGTTTTAGAAAACAGTTGAATTTTCAACAAACAAACGAAATTCATTTTAGACCAAACAGTTGCATTTACAACCAAATAGTTTAACTTTTACGCAAAAGAGAACAAAATTTAACAAAATGATTGAATTTTCAAACGAAAGGTCGAATTTTGAAACAAAAGATTATCTTCAACCACAAACAGGTACATTTTTAACTATATAAATAGATAAATCTTTACGCCAAATAGACGAATTTGTTAGAAGACAGATGAATTTTCAACCCAGACTTCAACCAAAAACTTGTTATACAAAAACGATGAATTTTGAATCAAATAGTTGAATTTTCAACAACAACAAAATTAATTATCAACCAAACAGTTGCACCCACAACCAAATAGTTGAACTTTCAAACAAAAGGGACGAATTTCCAACAAACTACTTGAATTTTCAACCTACAAAAATGAATTTTTTAAACAAATGAATTTTCAAACAAAAAATATCAAACTTTCAACCACAAAAAGTTGCATTTTTAACCAAATAGTGGAATCTAACCCTCAAAAGACGATTTTAGAGAGTTAAATTTTCAACCAAGAAAGATCAGATTGAAAAAAAAAAATTTTAATAAAAATGATAAATTTTGAACCAAATGGTTGGGTTTTTGACAAAAGCAAAATTAATTATCAATGAAACAGCTGCGTTTACCACCAAAAAGTTGAACTTTCAAGTAAAAGGACGAATTTTCAACAAGCTACTTGAATATTCAACCTACAAATATGAATTTATTAATCAAATGGTCGAATTTTCAAACAAAAAATATCCAAATTTGAACCACAAACAGTTGCATTTTCAACCAAATGGTGGAATCTAAAGCCAAAAATACGATTTTTTTAGAAGAGATTTGAATTTTCAACCAAGAAAGATGAAATTTTCAACAAAGAGCTTTTCTCCCAAAAATGATTAATTTTCAACCAAACAGATGAATTTTCAAACAAAAATTAATTATCAATAAAACAGTTGCATTTACAACCAAATAGTTAAACTCTCAAGCAAAAATTATCAAGCCAAAAAGACGAAGTTTTCCTAATACAATACAGTTGAATTTAAAATCCACAAGGACGAATTTTCTATCCAAAAAGACGAAAGTTCAATAAAACAGTTACATCTACTGAAATGATGAATTTTCAACAAAAAAAATGGATTTTTAACAAGGCAGTTTGGCTTTCAACCAAGAATGTGTTGTAGTTGAATTATCAATCAAAAAAGATTATTTCTCAACGAAAAATATAATACTTGATGTTTCAAATAAAAAATATTTAATTTTAGAACAAAATCTGTTGAACTGAACCAAAAAAGGCGAATTTTTAACAAAACACTTGAATCTTTAACTAAAAGAGATCAATTTTCAACCCAAAAGATGAATTATCAACCAAAGAAGATAAATTCTCACTGAAAAAATTAATAGTTGAATTTTCAGCTGAAACGATGAATTTGCAATCGAAAATGGAATAGGTAGTCAAATTTTCAGTAAGAAAAAAAATTAACTTTCAAATAAAAAAAAGGAATTTTCCACAAAATAGTTAAATCTTCAACCAAATACTAGAATTTGTAAACAAAAGAGATGAATTCTGAACCAAAAATATAATAGTATACTTATCAATTAAAAATGATTAACTTTTAACGTAAAACAGTTGGGTTTTCTTATTGGCTTCTATTAATTCAGTTCGCATTTAGGCGAAAAGACGAGAAAAAGGGGCAGTTTTGAAAACAGAGAAAAAATACAATTTTTTCAAGCATTTAAAAAAAATTTTATTCGCGTTTATATTTTCTATGTATGTTGTCACATTCTGTGTTAGCCCCCCCCCCCCTTCGTCAGAAATCGTCCAAAAACCTCTTTATCCCCCCTCCCTGGCAGTTTGACTTTGTTCTTGAACGGCCTTTGAAATTGTAATTGCAAAACGGAAAGATAAACAAAACAAAAATGAATGAGGAAAGATTAAAAGCAAATAAATTCCCTGGCGAAAGTTTTAGGTAGAGAAATTTCTATCTGTCTGAATCCATTTTATTAAGAAATCCGTTTTCGAACCAATCAGTTTGATTCCAAACTAATCCGAGGTTGAAAGAAGAATTTCTATCCTACTGAATCCGAACTAATGCGAGGTCGTAAACGTTACCATAAATTACCGAAAATTTCCGGATTTTTTTGGAAGTTTTCGGTATTTACTGATAACTTATAGGTGATTTATGGCAACTTTGTTAACCCGGCCTGCTTTAAGTTAGCCTACTAACTACTTTACGCCACAAGGAAAAACTGGGTTCGGATTGGTTTCAGATTCATTCGAATTGAGAAGGATTTAAAATTCTGTCCGGAGTGCCTCGTATTCATTCTAATTTGGCGCACGGATTGAAAAGAATTGAAAGGTTCTTTCGAATTGATGTCGGATCCATTCGTATTGAAGTTCAAGAGGACGCACACTTTGAAAAGGACTGAGAGGTGGCTTTGGATTGGTTTCAGATTCATTCGGATTGGACCGACGCGGAATTGAAAGGTTGTTTCGGATTGAAATCTCAACTAGCGGACTGACAAGGATTGAACTAGTTTCTCATATAAAAAGGGTAAAAAGCTAAGGAAGGAAAGTAAAATAAATTTTAAAATAAATATGATAAAAGAAAATGAGGAGAAAAGGATGAAAAGAAATACAAAACACTAAGGGAAGCCAAGTGAAATAAATGTTGAATTTAATCCCACTTTCTTGAATTGTAAAATTCAATTCTGAAGCAGACTGAATGCAATGTATTCGATCGAGACCGAATACAGCTGGTCTTTAAACGAAAATAGCATCTCGGAAAAAGTAGTGAGCATCTCCCACAATTTGAAATCGCGAAACCCACGTGGCTGAATAACCTCAGTATAAAATAATTCATGAATTTCAATTTCCATCAATTCAAAAATTTGAAAAAAGAAAGCAAATAGAAGAAAATAAAGAAAACAAGGAAAGTTTGGAATTGTAAATATACTATACTAATATAATATGTAATAATATAATAAGTTGCTAATTTTAAGTACCAAAGCGGGCACTCGAAAATAAGGAAATTATGGAGCTACACTAAATAAATTCGTGGAAAATTTCCGAAGAATCTGAGAAGTAATTTAACTTATGGAATGAAAAACAGAATTTGATGTAAGGGAGAAATACAAACTTTGCTTCTGGAAGATATTCAAATCATACTGTATCCTTATCCTCTTATCCAATATTCATTCATTTAAATACTAAAACTTTACTTATTCGCTGTGAATAATTCATGCGAAAAGTGTGGAATACAAATTCTGAATTTTATTTTCCCTGTTTTGTAAGAAGAATTCTGATTTGAAGACACTTCAACTGATTTCGATTGCTAAATTCTTTTATAGAATTCTTTCCTCAACTTATACTAAAGTGTGCTTATATTTATTGTGGTAAGGAACACGAAAACAAAGGAAGAAGCCTAAAAAAAGGAAGAGGGAGCTAAATATGTAGAAGAAATGGTAAAAGGAAACAAATTAAAGCATGATTGGGCAGAAAGGTAAAGATGGGGGTAAATGAAGGAAATAACAGAAGAAAAGCTATAATTATGGAGAAAAATTATAGAGAATGGAGACAGGGAAGAAACTGTAGAAAGAAAATATAATAGGGAAAGAAAAGAAGGCAAATAAACAGAGTTTTGGAAGAAGAAAGGAAATGGAATTAAATATGAAAAGAAAGAAAAGAGGAAAGAAGGAAAATAGAAAAGAAATAATTGAAAAGGAGGAAACTAAGGGAAACGAAAGAAAGGACCAAATTAAGAAGAGAGCAAAAAAGACTAAAGAAAAGATAGCATAGGTAAGTAAAAAAATAAAGGAAAGGGGAAAGGTATGAGAGGAAGGAAAATAAGCATAAGAAAGAAGGAAAGAGAGATTGAAAATAAGTTAGAACGGAGAAAAATAAGGAAAAGGAGATAAGGAAGGCAGGATCATATAAAGGAAAGAAGAGTAAGGTCAAAATTAAGAGAGGAGGTAAGAAATGAAAGACAAAGAGATGGAGTAGTTATGTAAGGAATGGAAGAAGTAAAACAGAGAAAGAAAGAGGAAAAGAGAGAAAGGAGGAAAGACAGGAAATAGATGAAGAAGGAAGATAAGGAATAAAGAGAGGAAAGGATACGAAGAAGAAATATAAAAGTGAGGAAGACTTACCAAGCAGCAGGAGTTTGATGTCCTTGGCAGCTTGGATGCCATCCTCCTTAAGGTTCTTCTCGATCTGCTTACTGCGGGCCAGAGCGGCCCGCTCTTCCGCGGACATGGCACAGCCCATCTTGCTACAGGTTGCTTTCACAAACGCCACCCCCGATTTTTATTAAAGGATCCCTGAAGATCCACAAAACACGACCACGAACACCAGCACCAGCACGCTGCTACCGGCGCGGCGGGCAGCGCGCACACCACCACCTCCGCGCACTCGACCTACGTAGTCACGCTCGAGCGCGCGAGCGCGCCCGCACGCACGCTCGACACCGACTTTTTGCTACCTCCACGCGTACCACCGCGCGACACTTCCAAAGCGCCGCCACCCTTGCTTCCCTCCCACCTCCGAAATCCTCTCGCGAGTCTAAATCTGCAAACAGAGAAGAAAATATCATTATTAGAAGGTTATTCTATTTCTAAAACGGGGGAAGAATGGGTAAAAAGTAAAAAGAAGGGAAAAAGATAGGAGAGACTGAAAGTATAACTATTAGACGAATGGGAAAGGAAATAAGGGCTATATCACTTTTAAAAGGAAAGGAAGAAAGAAAGGTGAAGGAGAAAAGAGTAAATTGTTGCTAAATTGTTAGAGAACGAACGAAAGAAAAAGAAAGAGTGAAGAGGTCAAGAAAGACAAGGAAGGAGAAAAAGGAAGGGGGAAAGAGAGAAGGGCTAGCTAGAGGAATCACAAAGGAAAGTGGAGGAGGATAGGAAAGGAAGATACAATTTGAAAATAAAAGGATGAAAAAAAAAGTGGAGATAAAAATGGAGAATACTAAGGAAGGGAAAGAAGAGGTAGGAGAAAGAAGTGAAATATTATGTTTAAAATATAGAAAACGTACGAAAGAAAGAATAAGAGAGGAAGAGAAAGGGGAACAAAAAACGAATATGAAGACCCAATATAAAAAACAGGAACAAAAAACTAAGATAATAAAATTAATAAAAGAAAAGGGATGAAAAAGACAAAAAAAAAGAAATATCGAACCAAAATCTATAAAGGAACAAAAAATTCAGTAATAAAAGAATAATAATAGAGAAAGTAAATTGAAAAGGTAAAAAATGAATACAAAAATAAAAGAGAAAAGCAGCAAAAAAAGAAATGGAGAAAGCTAAAGACAATTCAATCTACCCCCAATTTGAACCTACAGAGCCAAGAACATCTCCAGTGAGACTGTCTCTGCACTTCACAAGGAAGTGGTCCAGATCTACTAGAACAAGCTTTTGGCCTCTCATTTCCAATGAATTTCAACTTATTTTGATGGGGTCTCCCTTCTAACAGTAAGAAATTTTAGAATTTAAATCCGATTATCTCAGAATTTACTTCTCTAAAATTATCCTCCATTTCCCAGAGTCCTCTTAATTTGGCATGTCTTATCAAGCTTAGAAGCTAAATTATGACTATTAAAACGCGTATCACCATGTCACAGTAAACATACTAATGTCTCAAATGTCTGGGGGAAACAGTTTTTGCTCAGAGTGCTTTGAATCACGCAATTCGTGAATAAAGAAGGTAACATAACCCCTGAGGGTAAGGTGACCTTATGTGACCTTTTGGAATTACGAGTGTTTTTCTCTGAAAGGACATGAGAATTTTTTATTTAAGATCATTCGGGTAATTTAACCTATTAGATATTATTATGAGCTACTGTGACCATGATGCTAATAATGAAAGATGATGAAAGAATTTATTTGATCAGTCTATAATCTAATAGAAATATCCTGATTTATAAACAGCTAAGTTGCCAATGATATGAGACATCTAAATCATCAGTCACAAGGAAAAAGAAACTCGACAACCTTGTCCATTTATACCATCTTAGGAATAAAATTTAAATCACAATCTTCTTAATCTGAATGATCAAGATCATCTGGATGAGACCCTGAATCTGAAATATCCAAAGTATCCAGACTGTTGTCCTAAAACAACTGAACCATCTAAAACATTTAAGCCATTTAAAGCATCTCAAGTCTCAACCACCTGAATTCCTCGACAATGTCACATTCCAGAAAGGTTTTGGCACTGGGAGACGTGCATTCACTAAAGTCATTATGAAGATCGTAGTTATCTCGTAAAAGGAAAACTCCTTCGAACGCGCGTGTTCGACTTGGCATATTGCTATGTCCATGGCATATTGCCCAATCCGGACTGCAACACTCACGAAGGAACCTTCACCTCCCATTCATTGTTTCCAGGGTAACCTAACATTTCTAAAAGCATCTTCCAACAAATACAAAATGTTTTTTTTTTTAATTTCAACAATTACCACCATCCCACAAATATGACAACTACATCCTAAATGTTTTACATTTTGAGATCTGATTTGAGTTATAGCTTTATCAATAATGATATAGATATTCCACAAATCAAATATTAATATCGTTAACCTTTATAGCCCTTAGGATTTCGTATCTCTTATTTCTCAATGGAACAATTTCTTCCGTGATGTATGGTACCATCCGGGCATATAAATATCGAATCGATAGCAGGAGATATCAAGAGCAGTCTATTTTAATAATTAATTCTTCAATTCCCGTAAGATAATGAAGCCTATTAGGACAATTCTGGGCATGCATAAATTATATTCTAATGATGATAATGATTCTGAAAATCACTAATGTTCTAAAATCTACAGGTACGCTAACCCACATAAGTGCCTCCCTTCTAGATACGTTGCAGCAACGCCTTCTTTTGTTTTCCGCCTTTTGTTTCACACTACATTGCACGTAGTCCTCGAGAAAACAAAACAAAAGAGGGGCAGGGGGAGGCATTAATGCATCCTACTCTACTGGCGAAACTCGCTCGGGAAAGGGAGCTAGTTTAAGTCAAACTTGTATGGGCTACTTTGCGAGTTCGTATGACTAACTTTTATGCAGTTACAAGATGGCGCCTGGGCAATAAAAGGGGTGTCGCGTGATCCTTCATTGAGGTTAAGCTGAAGTATATTGAGGTTAAGTTAGCGTGGAGTGTTTTATAATAATTCTGCATTAGAATGACGCTCTGCGTTTTAGTTCTCAATGAAAAAGTGCGTTTAGAAAAATTAGAAAATGTTGGGATTTTTAGATAGTAGAAACAATCAAATATGATGGGGCCAATATACTAGGTTAAAACCAACATGACTCAATAAAATTGTGTTAAAGCTTTAGAACATATTCGACAAATGTATATTGAAAAGAGGGAAAGAAAATCAATCAAGACGGGTTGAAACCCAGAGAAAGAAGATGGATTGGACATCTGTAGGATCGAGAGTATGTAAATCTGAATCCACAGTGCCACCTGGGTATGATATTGACTTCCTTATTTATTCTTCTTCTCAATCCAGATTTTGATTGGGGTGAAAGATTTTAAAATGAAGGTTTTAAATGTCATGACCAAGATCTGAAGTCTCATTTATGTTGGCCAAGATATACCTAATAAGTCCTAGAAACGTTGTAATCAATAATCTCGAAACTTTTTCCTCAGATCCATCATCTGCTCTTGCCAGCAAGTTTTCAATTAAAACTTTTTATCCTGCTTATGATTCCATTTAAAAATAAAAGTTCTAGATTGTCCTTAAATAGTCATAATCTGTATTCATCTAGATTCATTTACAATCATCTGAATTTTATCTTATTTCCATCGGTAATAAACCATTGTCATGGATAATCTAATTTTGGACTCTTCAATAAATTTCATCAACTCTTCCTTTAAATCAATAGTTGTTATTCAAGACTAGATAAACTTGAATCTATCCCTTTTTTCCAACAATAATCATAATATGAAGTACCTAATTGCAATCTTTCAGTTTAATGAAAATACTCAAATTGAATCCATCAACTTTAGATGATGCTAAAGAAACTCTTTCTCCCAAAACGATTTCGAATCCAGTTAGATATAGCAGATGACGATTGAGGACCCAACCTAATAATTACCAATTAACGGTTTCCATTGATCAATTTGGCTGAATTTGGTAGAAAAATTCTGAATATATAGATCTGCCGTATCATTAACTATCCAAATCCTAATTCTATCAAAAATACTAAAGAACCTACATAATGATCAACATCTCAAGACTCAACTACAATTCAACCCTTTTTTTCTTGCCCCTGTTTTTAGCCTCATCTAGAAGGAAAAAGCCTGCCATTCATCTTCAGCAACCCTTCGCAACTTCCCTAAATATTTGGATAGAGGGCGTTTCGAAAACGGTGGTGTGATTTCCAACTACATAATATAGTACCATCAATCAACTGAAAATATGAAACTCTACACATAAACCATACCAACAGACATGAGTTGCCATGATATATTTGAGAATTAGGAACAACCACCCATCCTATTAATTGCTTCAATTTCCTTTACATTTCTACTGCTTTAGCCTTTTTCTTTACTTCTATTTCTTTTACAAATTCATTTTAATATTACGATAATTTTTAAGATAATTTACGAGCGATGCAATTCAAGAATCAATCAGTTCTTGTTTTCTCATGCACCACTTGCATAAAGTCACATGTAATCTGTCAAACTGAAAAAAGAAGTTTGAAAGACTAGTTGAGAAGACTTTTTTATTATCGGCCGATAAAATTCCAGAATCAATCTGTTCCTGTCTTCACGTGCATCACTTGCACAAAAAGTCACATGTAATCAGTCAAAGTGACAATCCCCTTGGCAGGACAAGATTCAAGAATATTGTTGGTCTCGCTTGAAAAATGCGATAGCAGAGTGCCTACCCAATGGATGATTTAAAATTCCTGGCCATTTCACAGTTTTCTACTGGTCAATTGATAATTTTTTTCGGTCAATTTAAAAGAGGTCAAAAGATTTGAATGGTTTCAAACCATTTTTAAAGATTTCTGATTTGGAATAAGGAATTTTAGAAAAGAATTATAATTCTGATTTGGAACTTCAGATTATTTTCTGCCGTAAGAATTAAAATTCTGAATTGGAACAGATAATAAAGAAGATAAATGAATTAAAATTCTAAATTTAAAATGGGATTTTGTTAAATTCCTTTCTTCCGATCAGAATTTAAATTATTTTATAAAATTCCCGGTCCATGTCAAAATTTCTCTGTCCCAAGTCAAATAATAACTTTCTACGAAAATTCCCTGTTCCAAGTCACAATTATATTTATTTCCAAAAAAGTTCCCGTTCCAAGTCTCTCCCTTTTCCAAAATTTGGCAGAGGGAAGTTTAAAATTGTTACGAATTCTGACTTGGAACCGGGATTTTTTTTAATTCCCTTCTTCTGAATTAGAATTAAAATTCTTTTCCAAAAATTTCGTTCCATGTCCAAAATTCCGTGTTCCAAGTCAAATAAATTTTTTTTACGGAAACACCCTGTCCCAAAGTAAAAATTACAATTCTTCATGGAAATTCCATGTTCCAAGTCTCTCCCTTTTTCCAAAATCTGGAAGAAATCCGATTGTCACAAATACTGACTTGGAACCGGGATGATTTTTTTAAACCCTCTTCTTCTCAATCAGAATTAAAATTCGTTTCCAAAATTCCCGTTCCATGCCAAAAATTCCATGTTCCAAGTTAAATTAAAATTCTTTACGGAAACTCCCTGTCCTAAAGTGAATATTATAATTCTTAACGAATTTCCTATACAAAAGTGAACCTAAAATAAAAATTATAAATCTTTACCGAAATTAATCAGAATTAAATTTATTTCCCAAAAAAAAACCTGTTCCAAGTCTCTTCCCTTTTCAAAAATTTGGAAGAGGAAGGTTTAAAATGATGATGAAATCAGACTTGGAACCGTAATTTTGTGCAATTCCCTTCTTCTGATTTAGAATAAAAATTCTTTTCCAAAATGCCCATTCCATGTGAAAAAGTCCATGTTCCAAGTCAAATTGAAATTATTTACGGAAACTCCCTGTAATAAAATAAAAATTATAATTCTTAACGAAATTCCTTGCCAAATCAATTTTATCCATAAATATTGTTCCAATCACAATTTAAAATATGCATATCATTTTGTTTCAATGAAAGAATTAATCCAATTTTAGAACAAACATTTTAGCACTTTTTATAGTTTACAAAGTCATCAGTAAAAAATTTCGGTCATTTGAACGTTCAGGACTTCAAGCACATGACGAATTCTGAATTGGAACCGGGATTTTTTTTTAATCCTCTTATTCTAAATCAGAATAAAATTTCTATTCCAAAATTTTCCGTTCCATGTGATGGATTTGAAACTACCCGTCCCAACGTATTGATTGTTTTAATTCTTCAATTTCCTCCCTTTCAACCACACACTGAATCTCGACCTGAGGCCTGAATCGCTTAATTAACCCTCTTCTAAATTTAGCACAAAGTGCCAATAACTGTATGATTAGCGCTACGGCTTAAATTCTATCCACCAAGGCAAGTATCGAATCGATTCTAATTCCGAAATACGTTGCGCAGAGTTGAGAGAGACTCCCCTTGCCCTTGCTTGGGGCTAGAAAATATAAACATAACCAAGGCACCAGTAAAAACTCTTGTGCTTTCAGGGGTCGGTTTCCCAGATTCCCTCCACACGTGTGAGCCAGGTGCCTGCGCGCCGATGGCGACCCGAGGCAGAGGCTCCAGAACGTGGGATTTTTCGGCCCCCACCACGTTCCCAT
>CAKNYM010001767.1:0-26169 GCA_932195095.1 Andricus curvator | reverse complement strand
GTTACGGCCTTTTCTCGAATTTTGACGTCACGTATTTAGTCGTCTCTAATTTACGCCTGCAGTTAACGGTCAGATACGGCTCTCTCTCAAATCACAACTCGCCAATCTTTGCAGTTAACGGTGTTTTCCAAAAATTATGCAATAATTATTTTTAAAGTTATTAACAATTTAAAAAAATTATTTTAATAATCAGGTGTATCTTTTTATCACGATTCCAACGATATAAAAAACTCATTTTTCGATTTTTTGCAGTTAACGGTGTTTTTCCAAATCACGGCAGAACTATAGTTACTATAGCAAATATTCTCAAACACTAGACACGAAAAATTATTATAATAATTTTGAACGTAAGAGTTTGAAAAGCTTTGATTCGTCATCACTTAGAACTCAATAAAGCAATACTAGAGTTGTACATTTTAAGAAATGAAAATTGTCCGTTTTTAAGGCTTGAAAATTTGAAATGGTTTAATTTAAAAGCCTTTCATTTTGATTTAGTTTATTAAGGTTTCAAACAAATTTCGTGTTTGCAACAATTGAAAATATACGTTCAATTCTCAATGACGAGAAATATTTTGGAAAAAGTGGCGGAATTTTTTTTTGTGAAAGTCAAGTTTTACTTGTTTACGAGCTTGAGGCACGTGCCCTGCGGCGCACGTAAATCGAGACGTAAATTCCTTGAGCTTGCGAATAAAATTTCCAAACGTCAATGTCTCCCATATAGTTCGACGAACCCCGGGTTCTCAATGTCCTCGGTGAAACAGAATACAATGCGAATCGCCGATTCAAAGTTTGATTCAGCATGGCCAACACCTGCCCACATTTGCCCGCAACAGTTCCCACTGATACATAATATTTTTCTTCCTTCCGTCGGTAATACGAGTGTGGTTTCGGGCATTCGAGTCTCATTACAAGAGCTAATAAAGACCCACACTTGGGACCCCGACACAGTGTAGGAAGCCTTCGAGGCGAGTCCTTGGACAGGACACTGAACCGCGAGAAGGATCTGCGACCGAAGAACGTCCACGTCGTTGCCGGCTCGCCGAAGGACGCCTCGAATCATTTTGCTTGGCTCGGCGAATTTTTTCGTATGGTAGAGAGGGAGAGACTTGAACGATGCTGAATTGCGCTTTTTGCAAAGAGGCGACGAGAAAATTGATACTCCCGGGAACGATATCATGTTTTGGACAATGTTTGGACTTGCTTGCAAAATTCTCTTTCTTGGCGATTAATTTCATTTCTTGGAGTGGAATTGAATTTTATTTGAAGAAATAATAAAGAATGGACGCAAGTAAGTAAAAACTGAGCGTGCGGACTGTATAACCTCACATAAAATATTTCGCTTGGGTTTGAGCGACGTTCAGGTGTCCCCCACTCTCAGGCGAAAAATTTTATGTGGGGTTATACTATCCAGCGGATCAATTATCATTGAAAACCCGGCGGGTGATTTTTTTCATCAGGCTCAGTTTCAAATCTTTCGCGTTGAATGCATAATGTATAACAAACGAGAATGAAATGTAATGTAATGATTTTCATATAAATAAAAAAAAATCAGTAAAACAGTCAAGTTTTTTTTCGTGCACAAATTATCATCGGATAAGGAAAACTAGTTTAGAATTCCAATAACGGAAACCGTTGAATAAGAAAAACATTCCTACGTCAGCAATCTTGTCCAGTAAAGGAAATGATATATATTTCAGACAAGGGGGGATTCATTTAAATCTGAACCTTGTCACTCCTCCAATAAAATATCCTTTAGAGACCTTTTTTAAAATTTAAAACACCATTCTATTCTCTCTATAATATTAAACTTTACAAAAACACCTACTACTTTCAACAATTTCAGTTAAAGTTTCACAAACAATAAATACAACCGTTTTACTAGCTCCAAATCAATTTTCGATGAAATTGGACTCGCTCGTAAAATTTTCAAGTACTTTACCGTAAAAGGTTTGAGCGATTTATAAGGAAAGGAGATTCGCGATAAAATCCAGGCTCTTTATTCTGGTGAAAAGGAAGAAAGGAGGATTCCGTTATCTCTAATAAAGCGAGGCGGAAGCGAAAACCCTTTTTTAAAAGTAAAGAACGACCCTTTTTCAAATATCGAGGCAAACGTGGGAGGAAGAAATCCGATATTTTTCAGGAAAGCAAAAAAGTTTTTCTCGACCGCTGTACAATCACAATAACTTGAGTCTGGGACTCGAGACCCTTGTTCAGAAGTGGGGGACAGCCTTCAACCCTTCTCGCGCGAGGCAACCCTTCGTTGGCCTTGCGCCTAGTCTGCCAGCTTACCTACCACCAGGAAAGGATCGCCTTTTCTAAAATCTGCCAACTTTTTTCAATGCCAACTTTACTGCTCCCATAAACGCATAAACTTAAACTTTCTCTGAGCACGAGGCCAACCTCCGAGTTTACTTGTTGTATTATCGATACAATAATTTATTTTTATGATTTTATGAGCCTCTGGGTTCGACCCTCTGCCCTTTTGCTCCTCAGGTTCCTAATCGCCGCTTGATTCATTCCAATTTACTGAAAATCACCTTTTTTGTCCACTTGGATTTTACTGCAAGATGCAAGTCGTAAAAAGATTTTGTTTGAACCTTTTTAGTAGCTGATTTCAAATGGAAAAGAATTCTTCTTTTGAAATAAGTATCACATGATTCGGTTTTACGACTCGAGCCCTTTTTCTGAGGTTATCCCATTGCACGCGTAGAGTTTTAAATATATTCGCGAATCCTGGGCCGAATCATGGATCAACTATACATAAGTAAATGATCTCCTTGAAATCGGCTGGCGACCTGCAACCAAAGTCGAATTTATATGCAGTAGATACTACGAGTTCGTGTAGCAATGTTAAACTGCTATTTTTAAACCAGAAGCGTAAAATGTCTTGTCACACGTGTTGACATTTCCTCGTAATCGGTCTATCGGAAAGTCAAAAGAGATTTGTCGGTTTTGCCATTCTTTTGGTTAAAAAATAAATCAGAAACGAGTTGGCATTTTTTGAATTAGTCAAATCTTACTAATTCAGACTTTAAGTTGTAGCGAATCATTTAGTAAATTTAGTTTACAATCAAACAATATTACAATCAAGTCCACCTTCGATTGATCTAAAGAGAAAGCAATTTTCTCGCATTGTTGAATTTCAGTTGATTATACGTCATTCCACTCGGTAGAAACTTGGAGTTCATTATTTTAACTTTGAGTGAAATCAAATGAATCGCTTTCAACAAAATAAACGTTTCAGTGGGTATTTTTTATACTTGCAACTTTACAACAATGGATAAGAAAAATGGAATGAATTATTAATAAAAAGTCCCGATTGCCATTTTGAAATGTTTAAAAAATTGTATTCATTAGCAGAAAAAGGTTTGTGAACTCAACTTTTATTTGTTGACGCCGATCAAAATCTTTCTTCGAGATGTATCACACAATGAGTAATTTAGTTCTGCTGATGCATGTAGATAGCAAAATTCTTAAAATTTTAAAAAGAAAATTGTGTAAACTCTTATCATTTCTACAATCCATGATCTAGTCTGGACTATATTTGACTATATTTACATAATAAAGTAAAGGCTCCTGAAATAGAAACCAAAAAATTACAATATCAAAAATAATCTTGGATCGTAAAAATGTTTCCTTCTTTCTATAGTTCAACATAAAAAATGTAGACCTTCGACATTTATTCCAATGCAAAAGGATACGAGAAAGATTGTTCGAGAATGATTTCCATATAAGATCACTCTCACGATTGACCAATCTACGGTCAACGAACTTTCGGAGGTCTCTTTCGTCGAAACATATCTCTTTTCTGACGACGACTTGTCACTAATTAACTCGGCACACTCAACATTTCTTTAGTTCTCCCATTTTCTGAACGCGATCGTCATCCTCGATAAGTCTCAAAGACTTGTTTCAGGGTCAAAACAACGCTTAGGGACCCCAAATAGTTCATGAACTCTATTTTAGATCCATCAACATGTCTCTTTTAAAACCTTAGCGACAATTTTGTTTACTTTCGTTCTCGACGCCAAGATCACTCGTAAAAAACAAATCAATTAATTTACATGATATCCATCAAGGGGCAACATTTTGGTGCATTGTAAACCAGTAACTGAATCAATTTCCACTTGGACTTGGCGCCAAGATTCAGATAGACATTCAAAAACAATAATTTTCTTAATTTCTAGCAAGTTTATTAAGTTTTATTAAGTGTTTAGAGTGGATTGGGAACACTCTGGTCTGGTTTACGGTTAAGGAGGATGCTTGTTCTGAAACAGTTTCTGTAGAAACAAAGCGATTATTGTTTGCGCTCGAGTGCAGAGTCCTTGGCACTGAGCGACCGGTCGGCGACCCTAGCTAGTGTAGCTGTGTTGGCAGCTTCCTGATGCCAATTGCTGAACGTGGTGTCAACTGCCTGCATTTATTATCGCAAATGTCTACGAGCATCGTACTAGCCATCGATAGATTCCTTATGGCTTGCGAGTACAATGTACTTCCGCAGTGGGCGCTATGACTAGCTATGGGCATAACGGATCTCCACACGTCACGCACATGCGTATCGTATGCAATGTCACTGAACCTGCACTACTGCCACTACATTTTTATTATCATCCATTTCCCACCTCAAAATTACAATTCGCAAATTTCGTCTTTCCCAAAAAAGTTCCTGCGATGTATATCGAGTACCTATTGAAGGTTCGATTCCTCCGCAAGTTAAACAAATTTTTCGAAGTGATGAATATTTTATACTGCAAAAGATTCAATTGCAAAAATTAAATCTGTATACTGTTTACGAAACGAAAACAAAAAGTATTTAATTCTACAAACGAAGCTAAAGCTTCTCGTGGTAAAAAGGGTATGGTAACGCTTTCACCATCACGCGCCAAGCTCTCGTTTTCTTTAGGAGGATTTTCGGGCGACCGGGCCACGAACAGGTAGACTGGAGAATTTTCAGAGGCCTGACGCCGCTGACACAGATCCGGTCTCATGGTTATTAATGCAGCCGAATGTAACGAGATATGATCAGGGGCACGCGTTGCATAAAAGAATTACGAGGCATGGTCTAGCGTCTAGCGGATGCCGCCTGCATCGTAATTCCGCTTATGACAGACGCACAATGCACCCGGCTGTGCTACAATCCCCCCGACTGTTTACCCACCCCCAATTATGCATTGTCGTTTCGGTTCTCCATAATTTGTTTGCAGTCCCTCAATTTTTGTCCATCTTTTGCGTATTTTTTGCCTCGTTAAACACGACTTGAAACGCTTTATTAAGAATGTCCAAAGCTTTTTTCTCATTGTAAAATATGTTTTAAATTGTGGATTTAGGAATTTACATTTTATTTGAACTGTCATGGGGTATTTTATTTAGGAGACATATATGTATGAAATATAAATGTAATATATTTGAGAATTGATCCTTTGAAATTGGAGAATTTATAAATCTACAAAACGAAGCAATTTAAACTGTTTTAATTTGAATAGTTTATAAAACCAAGCAATATAGTCACATTGCCAAACATAACATTATAACATATTTTGAAAAATAATTATATGTACGTTGTACGTTATAAAAAAAAGTTGATTCTGTAATTGAAGCAGGGAATTAAAACTAAACGGTGGTAAGTCCACTTCTTGACGAAAATGAGTTTTCTTCAAAAATCATACTTTCTCGTTTTTTACACCTATTTCAGTAAATAAATTATTCAAATATTTTAAAAATTCGAATAATTCAAACTGAATGAATGAATTATACTAAAATATTACATTCTTTTAACAATTCGATGGTTATTATTATACATTATTATATAATATTATTATTATGGTTATTGACAAGTATTTAACAATCGGAAATATTATTATTAAACATATAGTCACATTATATATATTATACTGTTATATTATTATTAAACATATAGTCATAGTGCAAATTGTTCGTATGTTGTTTCTCTAGAAAGGTTTTTTGCTTCTCCTGAAAAATTTGGATGATTGGACTTGGCACCGTTTAGCTTTTCCCGCTTAAATTGTTTATTTCAGACGGTTCGAGCGTGGATAGGAAGTCCCTGAAAAATTTAGTTAATTACCACTTTAAGAAATGTTGGTGCTGTTACTCAAATACATATTCTGATCGAAAAATGTTTATTTTGCCATGAAAAAAATAATTATAATGATTGGATTTCAATGAATGAGAATTTTTCTCATTATTTTCTACACTATTGACAAAATTTGAGATAAGGTACCCAGTGAATATTCTTAAAATATTTCAGTGCAATATTTATTATATTTCATTTTTTAAATCATTTTTTCTAGCTGTACAGCCTGATTGTAGCTATTCTTTCTTCAGTGCAAGTAAACAGGTCCTTTTTCTGTTGTGGCTGCATCGTCAAACCAGGAGAGATTGAGAGAAAGGCGGTAGAAAAAGAAGAAAAGTAAGAAGAAAGGTAGACTTGCAAGAAACGTTGGAAGGGAAGCTGTCGAAAAAAAAGAAAAGAAGAGTTCTGTGCCACAGTTCCGATGAGATGCCCTGCTCCGCATTGCCACTTTGAGAGATGCAAGTCTATTCTAGCAAGTTCTCCACTTCTTCCCTCCACCGACCTTCTTCTTCTCTTCTTCTTCTACTTCTTCTTCTTCTACAACTGCCACGCATCCGACCTCGTAACATCTTTGCAAGTACATCTTAACGTACGGAGGATTGCCCGGGATATTCTTGGACGCTCGCACGAGCGAGCGGCCACGGCCAACCGCTTTTTTCTCTGTCGATTAATTGCAGAGCAACTCTGAAATCAAGACTCCAACATCTTTTGCGTATACATTTCTAAAACTCTTAAGATATAATAAAAAAGGCTGTGTCTAGTCGTCCCGAAAAATGAGGGGGGTTGGACCAATATTATTTATGTGGCCAGTCACAGGGGTGCCTTCCCGCCCCACGAGACGTTGGAAAAGGGGTAGGTGTTTCACCAATATTATTTCTATGGCCAATCACAGGGGTGCCTTCCCGTCCCCACCCGAAAATTCGGGACGACTAGCCAAGCTTATGAAAAATATTGCACTAGTCATCCCGAATGTCGGGACGACGAGACACTGCGAATAAAAAAATTATATTTGAAATTGAAAAATATCCTAACAAATTTCAAGGAATACCATACATTCTGACGTGACAAATGATATCCACAGAGCAAAAGGAAAATGGATGCAAACTGACAAGATGTCAAACTTTAGCAAGTAATTAGGTACCTGCTTGAAATATGGCTTTAATGCGATTACCGTTTCTGTTTGTCGGTATACAGTGAGATTATTCGCGGTTTGTTTGGCTTCTACGGAAGGATAATCCACAACAAACGAGGACTGGAGGGACTCTTGTATCCCGACAGATTTTGCATTGGTCCCATGAGGACCATTCATCGGTTCGTCGTTTCGCCGTAATCGACAAACAATAATCCCATCGTTACGTTGTGGCCTAGACCCTGTTTTCAAAGGCGTGGTCCTTTAACGCGCTTAAGGGTTACGGAAAGGGTTAAGGAGTCAAGTTGTAAATTTACACTAGACCGGAAATTTAAGGGTTCCGCACGAGCCTTTGCTTCTCTACCATTTCCTTTGGTCTCGATATTCAATTACCAAAATTTCCCCAAAACCTCAAAATTTCGAGTGTAATCCTTTCGAGTGTAACCCCTTTGAACCCAAATACCTTGACCAAGATTTAAAATTCAGTGGGCCATACGAAGCAATACAAGAATTGGTCGAGAGTTTCATTCAATCCTTTTGTCATTCAACCACTCAACTACTGTGCAGTTTATAAGACTCGGTTTCCCAAAGATTAGGATGGAAATTGGCTTTGACAGTCTATCCGTGAAATTGTTAACCATCTAGTCATTTAATCCTTTCTAATCCCTTGACGCTCTTAATTTCACCAAGACTGGACAAATTGCAAAACTTGAATTTCTCATGCAGTATTACTTTGATTCTAGGAAAAGTTTTTTTTCTGAATTTAAATCAAGTAAAGTCGTTCAGAAATACTGAGGCGTAGTCAAACGTTCGATTTACCTTTGTGGGAATAGAAACAATGTGGATTAAAAAGGAGAGGAAAAAATCATGACGAATCCTGTTTGCTATTCAAAATCGTCTCACGTGAAGAAGTTTAGACGGGGGTGGGGGCAAATGTGAGGGTAAAGCGCCCGGGTTCTGCGAATGTTACGGGACCACATAGCGACGTGGGAGTGCAACAAGGACTGAATTTGCGTCCACTCGTCGGGTGGACATGAGCATGCACATGAACGTGCTTAGTGCGCACATGCAGGCGCGATATCCGCGAGTACACCGACCCCTTCCGTTTGCAAACGGTCACCGAACCCGCCTGCTATACTACTATCTCTTGTCAGAGTAGTTGGCGTGATCCACTCTATGGTGTGCTTCATCTATGGTGCGTTCAATGCAGAGCGCGTACCATTTGAGAATCGTTTGATGCATCTGCAATCGACGACACCATACGCGCCCACGCTCAATCACTGCAATTGACTGACATCACTACATTCATCGTTCACCGACCGCTTGAGGCCCACTTACCGTGATTTATGCTTGCTGAGCGTGTGAATCCTGTTTGTTTATACAATAAAAGTCTATAGAAATTTATAGAAATTTTACAAGAGGCCATTCAAAAAAATAATACGTAACACCTTGTCATTAAAAAATGACATTTTGACATTTTGCTATGTGCGGTTTGAAAATAAGATAGGATTCAAAATAGACAATTCTGAGAAAACTATAGAACCAACTGGTTCTTATGTGCTATACTTTCAAGACTTGAAAATCTTTTTTTTTTTAATTTTTAGAGTAGAGTGGAGAAAAAACAAAGTGGATTTGACCTAGTTGTAATTCCAAATTATTTGAAAGTGCATTTTTTAAAGTTTTAAATCTAAGAAATACTTCAAAAATTTTGAAAATGATATTTTAGTAGTTCAAAAGTTAAGTTCAAAAGTGACAACACGGCGTGTGTTTTTCTGTAATTATTCAAAGCCAATTTATTCGAAATTCTACTGTTTTTTTCTCTTGATTTTTTTCTAGTTTCGTATATTTCATGATATTCTGCCATGTGCCAGCGCCTTGGTGAGAAGAGAGAAAAAATTGTGAAAGTCAAATCTTAAAGAATTTTATAAATGTCTTTGCAATATTCTCGAAAATAACGCGAGATAGACAAAAGTGCTAAGAGGCATTTTTCTCTAACATTTTTAGAAAAACAATTTTATTCCTTTTACATTTTTTGTTTCGTTTAAGCGAAAAACGTGAATTTCCGTTTTTCAGAGAAAAAATTCTTTCTTCTCACCTAGACGCAGGCACAGGGCAGAATATCATGAAATATACTACTTACATTAGGACGAGCCTAGAAAAAAATCAAGAAAAAAAACAGGGCAATTTTGAATAAATTGACTTCGAATATTTCCAGAAAAACCTCCGCCAATTTGTCCCTTTTGGGCTTTTTGAAAAATTTCCAATGAGTTTCCAAATATGGCGAGAAATTGTATCAGAATCATAAAGAAAAAGTTATTATATTAAAGAATAACACACTTTTAACAAAAATGTTGACAATTTTTTGATAATCCGCGTTTTCAATTTTTTAAATTCAAATATTCATAACTCTGTCAACAAATTTTTGCGAGAAATTGGTAGGATACGTGTCTTTTTATCCCATTTGAAAAACAACATATTTGTGTAGCAAATAATGATGTGATTTAAGCATAGATTATCTGCGCGATTTGTAATGAATTCGGTCAACAGAATGAATTTAAAACTTGGAAAAATTCTTCAAACATGATTCAGACTATAGTCAGCAAATTCCAAATCATAATATAATCTATGATCCATTGCGATAAATATATTTTTATAATGTATTGCTGACATAAAGTGTGTTCCATACTGTCTTAAAATTAAATACTTAATACTGTGTAAAATGTATGTAAATGACCCTTTGAATGTTAACTAGAACGCGTTACATATTTTTGAACCGCCCTTTGTTTATAATTTAACAAAATTAAATCATCAAGAATGGGACGCGTTCCAAATTGAAAAGGCATCACAAATGGTATATAGATTATTAAAAACTGCAAGCTTCCAAGTTACAATAAACCCAAATTTAAATTTATAAAATATAACTGCATCAAGAATTCAAGGGTTTAATTAAGTTTAAAATACTAACTACTAATCATTATGGCACCGCGTTTAGGCACCGCGATTTTCGTACAGATTTTCGTGAAAATCTCAGCAGAAAAAAATTCTAAAAATATGAGACAACATGCATGTTGCAGGTGAAGGTTTTGCCACTACTGATACAGAGTTTCAAAATTTTCAGATGATTAGCGATTATTTCCTGGCGAGTGAAAAGTGAAGAAGCACAATAATCGTATGATCATATAAGAATACTCAACTTTGAATGGCTGCAAGTCACTGAAAATAAATTATAAAAATTCTGAAAAAAATATATGGGTTTCGTTATTCCTTTCTGTGCACTGTGGTAAAATTTAGAGCCGAAATAATCATTTGTAAATAAGTTATTAACAAAAGAGTAGGGAGGTGTCATCTCCGAAACTAAGGAACGTACAGAGATGATTCTTGAAGCAAATTACACATTTTTGGCTTCTCATAATGTACGTATTGGCAATGAGCAGAAAGTTGCACGTGAATGTTTAAAAAATTATTTTCTTGTTGGAAAAATACAAAAGACTTTATGATAATCGAGACAACCACACTCTCAGCAAGGGACCTTGCTGGCGCTACTGTTGCACGCGCAACACGACCTTTTATTACACTCACACAGTTACACAGTCCCTATCCCTGATGCAAAAAAAGGATACGTTTGCCTCGATTATTATAAAGCCTTTTGTATTTTTCCAAGAAGAAAATAATTCTTTAAACATTCAAGTGCAACTTTTTGCTCATTGACAATACGTACAACATTTTCAGAAGCCAAAAATGTGTAGTTTGCTTCAAGAATCATCTCAATACGTTCCTTAGTTTCGGAGACGACACCTCCCTACACTTTTGTTAATAACTTATTAACAAATGATTATTTTGGCTCTAAATTTCACCACTGTGCACACATAGGATCAACGAAACCCTTATATTTTTTGCAGAATTTTTATAATTTATTTTCAGTGACTTACAGCCATTCAAGGTTGAGTATTCTGATATGATCATATGATTATTGTGCTTCTTCATCTTTCACTCGCCAGGAAATAATCGCTAATCATCTGAAAATTTGGAAACTCTATATCCGTATTGGCAAAACCTTCAATTGCAACATGCATGTTGTCTCATATGTTTAGATTTTTTTTTGCTGAGATTTTCACGGCAATCTGTACAAAAATCGCGGTGCCTAAACTTCTTGGACAGATAGTAGATTAGAAGAAACACGACACGAAAATATTTGAATACAAATCGACAAGTGCAATTGTCAGAAGAACCATAACCTATCTTAATTCTCGGTTCAACTCTCTTCAGTTCTCTGCATTATAACAGTTACCTGCCTGTATACGTTTCGTTTCCGTGGAGCCAGAGTTCCTATAGTTTGGGATTTATTTAGCTGTTCTTTCCTGACCTCAGAGACTCGTCAGAGGATTCCTCAGAGGATTTAAGCTTCTTAGAGAAATATATACAATCTGGTGACACCCTTTCGGCACTATGGAGTTGATATGATTCAGGTAAAATTTTACGAACCCTAAGGAGAGCTAGCTGACCCAATGCCCCACCTATGGAAATCTATCTTCAATAATATGTAATTTGAATGTACAATTTCAAGGCAAATTTTGAAGCTTTTCAAGTTACCATTCCCTTTTCTAAAAGTTGTCACAAATGTGCAGGTATAATAGTATATAGATTTGGTAATTATTGCCTCGAATGGTCCCAACCTATTGTTCCTAATTGGATTACTATACAACCTTAATATTTCTGACCGCTTAATTGTAAGATTTTACAGAAAAGGGGACAAGGGGCGTGGGACACTGCTCAATTGGAATGACTATAATTGGATTTCAATACAGGTAGGTGAAACAAATTTAAAAGGAGTCAGTCAAGTAAATTAGCTTTCTCAGATTAAGTCAAATGGTCAAACCAGAGGAAAGGAAAAATGAAAAATTTGAATTTTAAAGTGAAATTATATTCATACTTGAAAAACCCACGAATGTAACGATACCGTGAATTAAATTTCAACCTGTGAATTTTCGCGCCCTTTCTATTTCTCTTGCCTTCTCTCTCGATGATACTGGCAAGTCTCTGACGTTGTGCCGACGAGTCAGAAATTCCTGAGCGTATAAAGGAAAAGGCCAGGGCGTCAGCTTGGCGTTCAAGATCGGGAGGTCAATCGCATCGAAGGTTCTACATCGCAAAGAAGAACGCGATTAGCGAACAAAGGGAGCAAGCAAGACAGAAAGGACGTCATTTTATTTAAATCCAGTGAATTAATCAAACTTTTTTTTTAACTCGTAAATAAACATCAAAATAAGCCTTGAACGACAGTGAGTGCAAGTGCATCCATATTCCTTCTTTAGTTTATTATAACATTTAATACTTTATTACTGCCATCTTTATTTAGCAATTAAAACAACAATATTTGCAAAAAAAGTATACAACTTAAAAAATTTTAAAAAAATTAGGTAAGCGTTTCAGATCTTTCAACGGTAAAATAGGTAAATCGGTTATACGTTACACCTTCCAAGTGTAGAGAAACAACTCCTTCAGTTAGGTGCATTTTTCGCTTCCCGGTGCATAGGAAGGTTCTTGAAGTTTCTGTCAGGGGGAGTTGGGACCATCAAAAGGGGAGGGGTAATGGGTAAAAGAAGAAGAAGAAGAAGAGAGAGAAAAGAGGGGACTTTATCCTCGGGGCCGTCCTAACGGTAGGGCGGGTCACTGTACGATGCAACTCTGCAAATCTTTGCTGCGTTCGCATCGCGAAGTTGCAAGCGCGGCCAAAGACTTCCACGTCGTCAGGCAGGCACAGTGCAATGCCCTACCTCTAGGTGTAATGATCCTGGATGCCCTTATACCCCCATCCCTCTTCACCGAGAGCAGAATTATTGTCCCCCTTTGCGCGAGTCCTTGAACTCGAACGAGTTCCTTCCTCAGACTTTTTTGATCGTAACACCAACTCATCAGACTAAGAAAACTGATTCTTTACACAATAAGAGGTTATGTAGGTTCTAATGATGCTTCCGTTCTCATTGTTATGTCGAAGGTAATTGGGACTTTTGAACTTAATACGGGAGAGATAAATAAAGGAATTAAACTGATTAGATGAGGTACTTGGACGTTAAATATCAACTAAATTGTATTAGATAACCAGTTAAAAATTACGCGAAATTAATGTTGGCAGCGATGGGATGCATGCCATTGCTTCTATATTAAACAATCTTGATAATATTCTTTCCAGTTTTACTTTTTTTCTTTCCAAACCCAATAATCCTGATCTACGACAACGTTTTCCATGAGAAAGCCTCGGAGGAGATCTCAAGTGTTGATTTTGACTGGTTCTCTGGCTTATAGGTTGATACCAACCCTCGCTCAGTTAGTAAGTTCCAAGTCCTTAAAACCTTGGAGGAACCTCGTCACCAGGAATAAACTCCCGGGGTTCGTTGATCCTGTTGCCCGTTTAGCAAGCTGTCTTTACGTTTCCGCGGACAATGACCCTATATCTGATGGAAAAGCCTCGTACGCAAAGGTACCTTTATGCCGGTCGACGACCAGCGACGAGTACACTCCCGTCTTGAAAAGAATTCATTTAAAAACTGGAAATTTGTACGATTCTTGTTGACGTTTGCAACTCTAACGGGAAGTTGATAATAAAGAGTCCATTATCATTATTCATTGCTCGAAAACTTGTGTACGCAAGATTTTCAGAGATATCTCAAAGGCGATGACGAAGCTTGAAATTTCGCGAGACTATTCATATAGTCAATAGGGGCCTTGTTCAAGAAAAATGTATTGGCCGAATTGAAAGACTGTAAATTAATGTTTAAATGCATCATAGAGACCAATTGTGTAACATTGATTTGCAATTAAATTGTACTTGAGATAAATAAGTCATTGATGGAATAGATTCAAAATATCTTCGGTGATTTCTAGTCATTGTTGCTTTTTAATAATGAAAAATGAATAGTTCCCATTCAAGTTCGAGATACTGTTTCCCTGAAAATGACGCATCGACGACAAGATATTTTCAAAGATGTAACTGTATATAATGACACACACAGTGCAACAACCCGCTCATTTCGAGATTCACCAGAAACGCCCACATGAGGTGAACTTTTATGTAGTTGCTCCCAATGAGCGACATCCCACTCGGGAATTACTTTCTGCTGGAGTATCCTTAGAAAAATTCAGGGTTACACCCATAACATATAAATATTTAAACCATAAAACTCTTACGATTTAAAATAATGGTACTTGCAAACCTTCTGACCAGAACTTGCAATCACGTACAACGGAAAGGTAAACTCACCTGCAACATAAAAGAAAAGAATCCATTAATTTAAAATCTTTATTAAATTTATTACAATTTACCAGCGAGTACGCATTTAAGAAATTTTCGCCTTGTAGATAACTCCAAATCCTATTTTAAGAGAGGTATGGCTTGTCAACTTCCAATTTGGTTTGCCGAACTTGAAATTCTGTTTACTGCTGGCGCATGAATTGATTACAGGTTAGTTCTATTGTCAAGTAATAAAATCCCTTCCGCGTTGTTATATCGACGTAGTATAGTTTGCACAAACAATTTGGCGTAAACAGCTCAGCCTGGATGAATCCTTAACCACTGACACGAGGGTTTCTAACTGTTGTTTTACGCTTCTATAAGTTCAAGAACAAGAGAGACAGACGTGTGTAAGCGTAAACACGTACGCGCTTAGGTGACTACGTAAGAACATGAATGACATAACGACAAACTATGCCTATAGTCGCGGGCGTCGACCCTGGAACAGTGCAAAGCGACGCCGATCTTATTTTCCGCCTCAAGTCTCTTGAACACAAATTCACTTAATTTTTCTTTCTATGTAGATTCGAAACTTCAGTAAAAAAAACATTGGGAAAATAACACTGGAAAAGTGCTAGCAGTAAAATACCCCACGTAAAATATTAACAGTAGTAAAGTATACCAGAAATGACCCCAAGTAAATTTCACCAGAAGAGTACCTACCAGTAAGTGGTACCAGTACTGTACGTGACAAAAACGGTACTAAGAACACGGGTGCTAACAAATTGATACCAAACAAATTATCCTAATAATGTGGTACAAGTACCGACAGTATTAGGAATAAATAAAACAAAAGTACTAATATATGCTACCAATTGAAACAATTCGTCTTATTGTTAGTTTTTAAATAATATTCTAATGAGTCATGGGATCAATTTGGAAATCAGACTGGAACACTTTTGGACGGTGTTATTTGTGAATTTTGGTATTACCTCTTATTGACACTCGTACTCAGCATACTTGGCAAAACCCCGACTCGACAAGTGAACTCAGCGATGCCCGTTCTTGTGGGAAGTTTAAGCGATGAGTCGGTCTGATTATATTACGTTGGCTCGTTCTTGGGACAGATTATTTTTCTGACCCAGATTGCCAAAAGTTCGTTGCCTCCTACACGAGAATCCTACGCAGTTCTTTTCGTTACAGGTTCCACCGATAAGATTGACCTCGAGGGCCGATGGCCATGACAATTCCATCAGATTATCTCATCCGATTATACTCCACTCTTTGTCAACAGAATCAGTAAGAATTCAATAGCCTTACGTAACTATTGTTTACCTGAACTGAATTATTGTTTCCTCAATCTTTATAAGAAATCCTTTGAAAAATCTTTCTATTTCTAGTACGTGATAATTTTATGATGCAGACATATATTATTTTTTAGTATTTCAGTTTAGTGATTCAAGAGTTAACCGACTATTTATATTTGATGACGATTGGAATTTGATTCACAAATAAAAGAAAGAATTAAAAATGTAAAATGAAGCCATCAGGTGACCGGAAGCTGACGAATAGAATTCTTAAGCATTCCGAAAAGAGTCACAAAAAATGTAGCGCATCCGTTTACCGATGATGTGAATAAACTTTTAACCTACCTGTTGTATCTGGTTACTGACCCAAGATCCTAGGAATCGGTGCCACCATCGTTTTGTTTTGATTGTGATAAATTCGAGGCAATATACGTATTTCTGATTTCAAGTCTTTTACGCCTTTCTTTCTACCGGTATTACCAAATCGACTATTTAATATGTAGTCAAACTTCTCTATCGCCATCACCACGATTAGTCACTCCCCATCGATCAGAGGTTATGACTAGTCGATTAAGGTGAGTCTCGCCCGCCGACTTTTTCTCGGTCAAAATCGATTGCGTGTCCCACTTCCTTCCGGAAATTTTGTTTCTGAATAGTCAACTTCTCCATTCTTCCAAAAAAGTTCGCCCTATTTTATGTTGACAAGTCCAATCACATTCTAATTTTTGAATTTACAAAATAAAATATTTGTGAGAAACAGGATCAATTAAACAAATTTCTATTCTTATTATAAAAAAATATCACTCTTTCCCCCTAGAATCTAGATTGTTGACACTCTGTCTCTCGAAGCGCAACAAGTAGGAAAAGAGCATGACGAGAAATGTCGGAGAAAGCACTTTCTTCGAGTGCAAAAGACGCGTCGGAGCGCGGCGTCGATAATGATAGCTCATGACACCATAATCGGTTTTTCGCACTGGATCGCGTAGGTAGGCCGTGGCTGGCAATCGCAGCCATAATATGGAGTCGAGCTGGTTTAGTTAAGATTGCGGGCGCAAAGCGCGGAAGGGAATCTCCTTGCAAGATGGAATCAGGAGAGCTAGGTTAGGCATAAGAGAATGCCATGCTAGGGAGGAAGAAAGAGAAGAAAGAAAACTCGCTCTCTGTTGGTTATGAGATTAGCCAACCTGGAAGAGGACCGATGCGATGCCAGTGAACTCGGTTGGCCGGTCACTAACCAGGTAACCCACACTAGTGTCGACGTTAACGCTCTATGCAGCAACGGTTAAGCTACAGCCTTTTTCACCGTTTGTCTGAGCTCTGCGTACAAGTCGCTCCATAGAATTATAGATGCAGAATTAAAACGCGACAAATGCCAAATTATTATTTTGTTATACATGTTTATTGTATACATTGTTGATTGTTTTATACTTTAAATTTTGGTACCAGGCATCAGTAAAGCTTAACTAAAGATACCACCAGTAAACTACAACTAAAAGTACTCTGGCAAGCTATTTTAAAAAGTAATTACTTGGAAATCTCTTGGTAATCGCAAAACAAGGTCCAATCTTGAAATAATGCTTAGAAACTTTGTAATTCTAAAGTTGTTTGCTTCAGCAAATAAAGATTATTAAGTTGGGTAATGTGTTTGGAGGGATTATGTTGTTTGCCCTTTCATTAATGCTCGAGGACGTATTTTCCATCTAGAAGGGGAGTCACTTGCTCGTCACATGGTCAAAACATGACCTCATTTCTGAACCGAAACGAAGCGTGAGGCCAATGTCCTCTATGCGAGACTCTAGTAAACAAATTATCACCCGAGAACGATCTCGATCCCAACTCGGAAGAAACAGGTATTCCCCTCCGTGAAATGACGTAACTCTGGATGAAGAGAATGTTTTTCCAATTATACTGACGTTGGGAAGTTACGTCTTTGTCGGGAAACTCGAGGCGTTGTGCAACCAGAGAGAGCTCGAAAATCGAAAGCCGATTTAGAGGCCTACATAAACTAGCATAACATTACTGAAAATAGATTACTGAAAATAGCTTAGAAATGACTGACTTATAAAATAAGCAAATTGTTAAGTAAGTTCATAATACTTTTCTGAAAAAATTTTCAAAATTCAATGAATAGAATGACAATACCAATGAAATAGAAAATGACACCTTGCTACAAGCCCAGTGCTCACTGTCTACATCTTTTACATATTGCCTTTTTTATCATCAGAGATGTCTGAAAGGAAGAAAGTTGTTTTAAAAAAAGACGTAACATACGCTGAAGGGACAAGGAAAAATTTACAATTCGAAACTGAAGACTATCCACAATTTATATTCTAGAATCTAGACCCGAAAGCCTAGAGTGTCTAGACTCTAGTCGATCTGTTGTTATCTCGACTTTGCCCTTGTGCAGATCCATGCTATTCGTTTCTCAATACTCGAGATGGTAAAGACGAAGAAGAAATATTGAAAAATTCACGTTTAAAAACTAATAAAACAACTGGCAGAGTTACGTTATATACGGATGAAGGAAGAAGCAGAGCCGATGCTTGCCTGTGTAACACTTGAAAGTTTGTGTTGTACTCATAACTATGTGTACGTGCGCCAATGAGCCTGTAGTTTGTTGCCCGGTGACCGAGTTCATCGCTCTTCGACGACGATGCCTCGAAATCGAGAATATTCCACGCAGCGTTAAAGGAGACTCGCTTTTTCATCGAAAGCCACTTGGCCGACCACTCAAAAATTGTTCGACCTCGAGACAATCCCAACCATCCTTGAAGCATTCTTCCGGGTCAAAAAAAAATTCGACCATAATTAGATATAAAAGATATAAATATTCCAAAGACTCTTGTAGCTGATTTTGATTTTTAATTTTTTTATAATGGGAGAATTTAACATTGGGCCAATATCTGATTAGAATATTATATAGCAAGAACTGATGGGTTCCGAATGAGAAATTAAATTTAAAAGACGAGTTTAATCAGGATTATTCTAGCTTTGAAGGGCATCGGGAGTAAGGAACTCGAAAACGTGACCAGGAAGCGATCCTGCGTTCCTCGTTCAAGGACAGCTTGTATGGAAGGTAGACGTCCGAGGAGCAACGCCAAAAGAGAATTGGCAAAGTTCGACGACACATTTTGGATCTGACCGTGAACCGCATTTTTAGTGCGCCTTTTTCATCGCTCAGTTCTTGGATTGTCTGGCTCCTCAAATTTAGTGCCGGAACTAAATTCAACCATAGTAGACTTCTCGAATTTGTTCATTCGTGATGATCACTCTCTGGAATTTACACTATTAAAGTAATCTCAATTGGCATTTTACTGGTTTGATTTACTAAAGGTACTTTTCTTTTGTTGTACACTATACTCCAGAGATTTTCTGGATGTACTTTACTAGTGGTACCTGCAAGTATATTGAAACCATCATCACTTTAGAGAAAATAATTTACTGGTAATAACTACCGACTATATAGAATATATTAATCCAATCATCATATTGACTTTTGTTGTAAAATACAGAAAAAAAGTAAAGTAAAATCCACTTGCAGTAAAGTTCACTTAAACGGAGCGCCTGGTCATTTACGGGGTTTGAGTACATAAAGGTAGGTGTTCCCGTACCGCTAGAGCAATTTGCATCTAATCGTTAAGTCACTCTCGGTCGAGCAAAGATCGACGAACTACCCACTGAGAAGCGACCTCCCCTCGGTGGGAAAAACGGTCTCCAAGGCGTTAAAGCCATTCTCTTCCTCGTTCCTTATGGCAAACGACTTTCATCTTTTTAAAAATTGCAAAAGGCTTTTAAACTCTAGAAATTAAATTTATCACCTTTGGCCAAAGGTACAGTAATCGAAACAGAGATTGACCATCAATATTGCAAATTACCTTACAAATTAAACTAGAGATGCCTTCAACTGAAATTATCAGAAATTTTCGTGCGGTCAGTGACAAAAAGGTCAATTGAGTAGAGGTAAAAAAACCCGATTCTTACTGGCTCAACGTTTTCCACTTTCGCAACCGTTTTATTTCGAAAATCCGATTGACAAGGGTCGGAATCGTTAGTTACTTTCACAAAAGGGTTGAAGAAATCTGGTTGTGATTGAGAGCCGCGTGAACAAGAAACGAGTGCCAGGTACTTGCCCGATTGAACGTACATTCCCATCGTAAAATAAACTCGAGAGGACAATGCTCGGGTTTGGTCTCTTCGGTCAGTGGCCGTGTGCCTTGGACGGTTACGTATATCGCGTATTCAACTCCTCTTTGATCGGTCATCGGCACGACCATTGGCCATCACAAACACATTTAATCAAGCTACCCACATACAAATCTACGTGAGATACACAAGGTTAGGGACCCGGGCGTCAACGCACTTACTTGACGATATTTTCTGGCCGCGTACATTTATACGCAAGCGGGCACGTTCAAATTAAATGAAACTCATTGTCGCTCAAGAAAAACACGATGGTAAAGCTGAGACTTCCTGTTGGCGACAACCGATGACCGGAGATTTTAGAAAAAGACACGTAGGGTGTACGTGAGGAGTGATGGCTTGTCTTTGTTTGAGCAGATTTCGATAGAGATCGTGTCTGAATTACCTGATTAGGGGAAATTATATAGCCGTATCAAAAAAATTCTTTCTTGTTAGTCTCTCGGTATTATTTACAATTAAGAAAAAAAGCAAAGTTTGGCTTGATATTTTCATTTGCAAAAGAGCACACCAACAAAGTATACATAGTATCAGTCAAGTATAACCAGTATAGAGTACTTGAGCCAAAAAAGCATATGTACCAATAAAATTCACCAGGAAAGTACATTATGAAAGTGCTGCCAATAAAATTGAAAAATGCGTCATTAACGTACTTTACTGGTTATGCTTTACTTGCGATACTTTTAGAAATACTTCTAGGTTGTACCCAAATTGACGTGCATACTGGTTGTACTTTGCTGATGTACAAATGTACATTGTAATTTTAGTTTTTTGCGATCAACAATTTTTTTCTCTTCAACTAAATTACAATACCCCCCGACCGAATCAAGATAAATTAGATATAGATGATTAGTGGGTTCGATCGCAAAATTTATATTAAATAAAGTGATTTGTAATATATTTTCAATCTGGCCAACAGAAGTAACTGCATAGGGGTATAATCAAATTACGAGTGAAATCTGCTAGAAATTATTAATCAGAGCTATTCGGTTCGATACTTCCATTTACAGAAATTAGCAGCTCCAAAATTTTCCATCCATTACTTCAACCTCAATTTTCGATGTAATGCAGCAGTTTTAGATTTATATCACAGCAGCTTAGGTTTGCGATAAATAGAATATCAGATTCAGGAATACTTTCAGAAAAATACTTTTAAATGATAAACTTTTAACAATGTTACAATAATAACAAAACTATTTTTTTCTGGTTGGATGGTTATCACAAGCAATCAGTAAAACCGCAGACTCTTACGACACGTCGTATAGGAGCATGCATAGTGAGTCAACCGCTCGGTCGTTCCAGATCTGCCGCTCCAAATTCATAAGTGCCGAGTAATCAGGTCCAATCCGGGGATCGAGTGCGCTGATTCGCGTGCCTAGTACTCACTGAGTTGAAGGGTGGGGGCGGTAAAAGCGGGGGTGGGTGGGGCGGTAAAGTTGAGGCCGGTGAACGCCTGGACGCCGGTCACTCACCTCACTGCTCCACATCCACGGAGGATAAACCCAGCATTGAGGAAGGGGGTAAAGTGCGGAATGGGGATGTCACAACGAGAGTTATATGACGAGGGTACGATGCATCCAGCTTATGTAATCCAGCGAAATTTCCACCGCCGGACACGTAACTTTAATTTGGTCAATGATCATCTACTTTCCCAAAAAGCAATCGTAATTCTAATTATTGTTTATACTGTTTGTCTAGAAATATCTCAGTAAACCAGGTTTATCTTAATGGGGAGATTATAGAGCAGGAAAAGGAAAAATGAATTTGTCTGAAAGTCTGCCAACTTTCGTTCTGACGGTTATTAGTGGCGATTAATTGGAAACTATGTATTCCAGGGAAAGCTTAACGGTCGCGGCTAATTTACGATTTTTCTCGATGACTGTCGGAAAGCATAAGGTATGTGGAGGTGGAATTGATTCCGTAAAATCGGCGACAAGATGCGAGAGAATGAGGAGGACATCTCGATAGACAGATGGAGAAAGCCCGGCACGCGAGAGGTATCGCACGAAACAATGCACAATGCCGTTCGGAGAAAGTATTCTATGGAGGTAGCAGGTACAGGTATTACGTCTCTCCTTATCTCCGAGAAGCAATCGATGAATCAAGATTCCAAGTTTGAAAATTGATTTCAATTTTGATTTTAGTTTCAGACGAATTCTATGAAGTCTTATGTGTACTTGCCACCGCTTAGACTCTTAGAGCTTAGAGTGGTGGTTCCGATGGTCACGAAATTAAAGACTTGCGTAAGTGATAAGAAAATTTCGAAAAGAGTGGAGAGATAAAGCAACAGACAAGAGTATCGATAGCTGTCTTGTCGACTCTTATACAACTCTACAAACATATAATTATGCCGCGTTTATCGTGTTTCCCGCACTTTCCATGCTCGTAAGAGTCACTTACGTAACGAGGAAAGTAGGCAAGCACGAATTTGGTTATTCGGTCAGCGGTGCGCATCGCGGGCCAATGAACGACTGACCGAGTCCAGTTTCGAGTACAACCCAAGATGGATTTCCACTTAAAGATTAAGCACCCACATGTATACATTACAAAACTCGACTAGCCGAGTTTTATTCTCTAAATGTGGATTAGTGAAAGGTAAGTCACTGATACAAATTTGGAGAGTATCGTCTACAATTTAATTACACATTTATCAACGTCTACTTTATTTGCAAGGATAGTTGATTAAACTGAATCAAATTTCTTATTTTTGTGACATTTGTTGATAAACTGATCAGCAAGACCATTATGGGAATTTTCTTTGCATCGAGGGAAAAGGATTTCCGAGGACGATGCTCGCAAAAAGTAACGGACGATTTGAAACACTCTGCGCAGAATTCTCGGTTCTTCCCCTTCTGTTTCCTCGCTCGTTCTTCGCTTACCGTGCACTCTGCAGTTCATTGAACTTCCTAACCCCGTTATCAATGCTAATGTCAGTACAACAACGCCGACGTAAAGGGACCGATAGTCACCATGGATGCACGACGTGCCCCCTTACCTATTCCGTGGGCACAGTTTCCGGGTCGCGATTTTTTTACACACACATCGACTTCCGCTCATGGATCAACATTTTGCACGTTTCCTGTCATTCTCGGATCGTTCAATGCCACAAAAAACATAAATAAAAGAGCGATGATATGTTTGAATAATGTCGTATAATAAAAATATTGATTAGTAATTGAATAGTTTAGTTTAATTAGTTTGCCTTGAAGGAGAAATGTGTTCCAATTGCCCCACCTCAGGAAGCGAGTGTGCGTTGAACCATGTCTATGTCTATGTCTATGTCTATGCACTCCGATCGCATCGATAGACAAATGCATCGGGGCCGTAAGCGCGGCGACTAGAGCCGCGAATATACAGTTAGGCGAACCAAATTCGCGACAATGAACGAGGAAGTCAAGCGGTGTACCGTCGACCTATTTTTAGGTATGCGAATATGTCCCGGGCAAATTTACTCCCGCTCAACCCCCTCCCCCATGCTTATCCCATAATACTTCATCTCGAGCTCTTTCTGTCTCGCAAGACGCAAATAATACAAACTATTTCCATAATAATATTGCTCTGTGGATCACTCCAGATAACAATATTAGTCACTTTTAAATATATCTCTACTTCGGTCCAAATAAAGGAATATGACATCCCGAGATGAAGATTAAATAGAAGTGACATATAACGAAAAAGATTTATATTATCATTTTAAATGCTAATAATATCAAGACGTGAAAGTAGCACAGTATCTAGATATGAAATGGGATCAAGTTTTTTAAAAAGAAAATGTAATAGTGGGGCTTATCCCATCCCAATGTTCCACCTATTTGGAAATATACTCTGCCGTACTTTTGAAGAAAGGGTCTATCTACATGTTTTTATGAAAAATTAGTTTTTTGTATTGTTGGATTCCTAATGAAAAAATTAATTCATCGGCACAAAAGGTAATTCCAAATTGTCAGCCGATATCTACACAGATGTTTGAGAAATCTGGAGAAATACTGTCGAAGAATAATTTTATTTACAAAAAGGCACACCTATCTACATATCTACCAGGTAGGTTTTTGCTCGTCCGTAAATCAGTCACTGGCGCCGAGTGAATATGAACATTGTAGATAGAGACGTTCTTCTGCCTGATTCTCACCCAGTCCGCTTCAACTTCCAGGTAGAAAAGACATATCTACAGTTTTAGATTTCCAACTGCCTAACTTTCCAACTTTTTATTGCAATTACTTGAGTGGTCCTCTAATGATTTATTAATAACATTAATACACAATGGCAGATAATAAATAAATTTTGAAAAATATTTATAAATTTCGTTTGTTAATAATTGCACTATAAAATGTAGATGGAGGGTTTCTTTAACCTGAAAGCGGCCTTCCTTGGTGCCGAAAAAGCGGCTCGAAAATATAGGTTTTTTTAATCATTTTTCTCTCCTGCTTTGCGCAATAATTGTTCGCGAAAAGAGTATTAGATCCAATACTTTTCAATACTTTGTTTCACAAGGGATAAGAAAATGTCGGAATGAAATTTGTACATTTATTTTAATTTTAAGGTATGGGTAGAGATTTTGAATAGATCATGATATATTTGGTCACTTGGCATGATACACCAAGGGGGATTTTGGAACCCCTACTCCTGGCCTTTTCTGCCTACAAGCGAGCTATTTTCGTGCCTACGTTAAGCGCAAGATTCCCGGCGATTAGTGCAACAGGGTATGCGGAAGAGTTCGTCTTTAGAGTATACGACGATGCCCCCGAAGATCTGTGTCCATCGACCCGGAGCGACCCAAGTTCTTAGTCGTGTGAAATCACAACGCGTGAAGCAGATTTACGATACATAAATAATGCTATTCATATATGTATTCGCATATTAAAGAAATATACCGGTTAGAATCTCACTTTCGACCCCAAGAGATTAACCCTATTTTCATTAACTGTTTTAATTGTGCAATTTTTTGTCTAGTTTTGTGATAGAGACTTTTGATAAAAAGCAGAAAAACAAGAAAATGGGTTTTTAATATAATGAATGTACGATTAGATTGGAGGGGTGCGATATACGAACAAAAATAGTAGTGTGTTAGTGGAGCGCTTAATTGATCCGAAACCGAATGTTCGACCACTGGGCCGACCGCATTCTTGAGTCTCGTTGCTCATTCGGGCCAGATTTTTCGGGGTCGAATAGCTGAACGAGTTCCTTCCTTCCACGACTTTGAGGAAAGATATTTTTCTCACCTGAGCGAGTTTTTACACCATATTTATATTAATAAATAATCAAGGGCAGTCCAATTGTAATTGACTCTCATCACTGAATTAAAGACTTTGCTCTAACGAGCACGAAAGTGGTCAGCGAAACGGAAAATCAAATACGAAAAATCGAGAGGGAAATTTATATTTAATGCTTCAGAAACAATTAATGGTAAAAATGACTTTGAAAATTTGAATCTTAATCGATTCTTTTTTGTAGAGAATACTATAGGAAACCATTTCTGACGATAAAGACTCTTGTCAGGAAGACACGAACCACACTTGGCCTTGTTCGGTCACTGGCTCTGAACAACATTTTGACAAAAGGCTGTTTAGCATGCGCAAAGCAGTATCAACTTTGGCGACGTCTTCCCGTGGTACGGGTCAAGGGCCCCCGATTGTTGTTATTGCTCGCCTTCTAGAAGCTCGTGCAAAGCCATCGGGTCGCGGTCAAGGCCCCCGACTTGGGAAAAAACTCAAAGATATTGCGTCTCGATCTCTTCCAACAAAACAGATTAGCAAAAGTTCCTTAAGATGTTTAATGTTGACGAAACGCAATCTACTCTCAAGATGAGCTAATATCTTCAATTCAACTTGGAAGAAATCACGCAACTAAACTTCAATCAATATACACGGAGAAAAAAACCACACTGTTATAGTAGGCTGAGCTCTTAATATTACAGCATGGAACTTCATGTGCGAAATTGGTATGAATTTCTACCAATATTGGCATCAGGTTAGACATTTTTAGCATTAAATGTCCTATACCATAAAAGAATCAAGCGCATGCCGTTATTGCTGGAGTCACATGCCCTTAGAGCAGTTGTGCCTTGCGAAAATAGCTCGAACTTCGCCTTGCTACGGTTGTAAGAAAACTCATCCTATTAGAGTATGAGTACTCTTACAAAAGAGATATTAGGCCACGCCTACCGGCGCTTGCGCGTGACCTAATATCTCGTTTGTAAGAGTACTCATACTCTAATAGG
>CAKNYM010001750.1:0-10043 GCA_932195095.1 Andricus curvator | reverse complement strand
TATATATATTTCCTGATGATGTCATAATGCAATGCGCATGCCGCTTAAAATTTCTCACATAACGACTATAGGATTCAAGCACTGTACATAAGCACTTTACAAGCACACTAAAGAAGCAGTACAATATTCATAAGTTACATTGTTAAACAAATTCTTCATTAATACTTTCACAAATTTTTCCTCTAACTAGAAAATATGAGGATTGTTCATACTCTCGTCTTATCCTTGGCTGTTATCCTCAATTCTATTGGTGAATATATTAATATATCTATAATTTTGAATATATTGTTTTAAACTATGCGCAAATAAAAATTCGTGTAAATTTTCTGCACTCTGTCCCAATTTCTATTTTCTTCAAAATTTTATTTAAGTTTGCCCGAAATAAGTGAGAATTCACTCCGAATTAATGCAGGGAGAATTCAGAATGTGTGTTTAAAAAAAATGGAATCCAAAAAGTGTTTCTAATGATACGGAATTCTTAAGAATTTAAAAACTAGAAATTACTTTGGATTGAAGTGGAGTATTTGACAGCGTTGCGAAATGATACGTTAAGACTCGTCGATTTCTTGACGTTGACGCAGACGAGAATTCGATTAGTTGATATCCCTTAGGTTGGGTCCAAAAAACAAAATTACGGAAATCGAAATTAGAAATATGTGATAAAGTAGTGTATTAGGGCCCTGAAAAAGTATAATTAATTTGGTATCGAATAATGAACGCCTTCAACTTACGTTGATGTTTTGATATTTCCGGATATGTAAATTTTTCTAAATGTTTTCAGAGATCTCAAACTTCTCTCAAATTTGTTTCAGCTTTATACATAATTAACATTCTCCAGGCGATAATGTATATTCGATAGAATATATATCAGAGGCCTTTTACAGGTAAAAATACACTAGGAAAAAAAAATCTATGTGGATCAAAAATGCTAATTTCAGAGATGAAGAATCATATTTGTAGTGTATATAAATTTTAGAACAAAGATTGTTTTTATCTGCGTTTTTTATAAATACCAGCGGATTTGTGTACATTTGAAAATCTTTTATTTTCTAAAAACGCGTTGCAAGATTTTTAGATCCCTTTGCAAAGTGTCATAATATACTAAACTAAAGTAAAATTAGCAGTAATCAAATAAATTTTATTTGTTTAAAACTTGTATTTGAAGTTGAGTAGATTTCATTTAGAAGAATGAAGGTACGTTTAGAGGTACATTTCGACTCCTCCATTCCATATCGCTCCACGTCGTGTTTAGGCAGTGTACAGCGTCACGTCGAATTTGGTCGATTTTGAGAAGATGATTATTGATAAAATTTAATAAGACATTTTTTTCGTGCTCTATTTGGTAGAGTATCCACATTTTTGAAAAGTTTTGTTAGCTTGCGAACAGTTAAAATTTTTCTGCTTTTACAAACACTCAGAGTATAGAATATAGAATTCTTTCCAATCCGACGTTTTTGAGGATTAAACAGGACTGAAATTTGGGTCCAGATTGGTTCCAGATTATTTTCGGATTGAATCATTCAGATGATAATTTCGCCAAGTTTATAAAATAATGTTCAAACCACCACGACATTTGTGACATCACCACGACCGCTGACAACTATGTTGATTATTAATGCAAACTATTGTATTTATACTTAAAACCACATTCACAACTCTTAATGTAGCTGTCAACTTTCTGCAGCGTTCTTATCCAAGTTAAGGATAAAAAAGGCTTGTGGTGTCTCTGTGAGATGTTTTCCAGGGAAAATATCCCTCAATGCCTTGAAACTTGCATCACAATATTGCCTAAAGGTGTTCTTGATATACCACCATACGATTGTCTACCTTAAGAAGAATTTGATCATCTACTTCTTTTTGCAGAGTTGAGTTCACAGTTCGAATGTTTACCTAATGGCGATCCAATTCCTCGTGTTCCCCGTTCCGGAAGTTCTGATGCTCCTGAGAGAAATAGTTCTCCTGAAAGGTTTCTTCCTCCTGCCAGACCTCATTCTCCGGTCATGCCTCCTCCTACTGCAGAGCCTTCTCTTCGTGTCAGGTCTAGGTCTCCTCCCGCGGGTCGTTCTAAACTGATACTTGGATTTGAATCTCGACAAATTGGACTTCTTCGGCTTATACCCAACAAAAATTCGCTCCGGCGATTCGAAATTCGAAGATACACTTTTCCTGCCAATAAACCAATCCAATTGCAGGGAAGAGGATTATTCAGCTCTAGACCCGTTCCAACCAAAGAACAAAGAGTAATAACAACATCCACTGGTGATGTCATTGCAATAATGGAAACTAATACATTTCTTCGTGGAATGTATAATCATGATGGAAAACGGGTGGGCATAAACATGGAAACCGGCGCAGTTTTCGAACTGACTTCAGAATTAATCGAAGAATCTCCATTAGGCTCCACTCGCCCAATTTTGAAAAATTTTGAAGTGGTATTAACCCAAGTTTAAACCACAATTCTTGACAGCGTTAATTTATTTAAAACGAATGTGAGCCTGATATACAATATTGTTTGTAATCTAATGTCGGATCGAAATGTTACATTTAACTGGTAATTACATTTAAAAATTCAATGTATTATGCTTCATAAGGCTTCAATCATTATTGAATTCCCCAGTCTCTCTTTTCCGGAAGCAGTTAAGGGAAAGCTGATTTTTATTTCCTTTACGAAAATATTTCAGAAGCAAAATTGGCATAGGCTTATAATGATTTAAATAATTTTTAAATAGGTGAGAACACCCTATGTAGATAAGAGAGGGTATTCCATTTATATAACGTTTTTTAACTATGTCATTATTTGGCATTCAATTAGATGAACGTTTATTTTTCGACCTACCAGCCTTGAAAAATTGACTTGCTCTCATCTCCATGTTTACGGAATTTGCTTAAAATTAATCATTACAAACTAATATCCATCCACACCTTAAATCTATGACCGCTCGCGCTTATGGCCCTGCCTTCCTCGCTTCGCCTTGCACGCATATCCCAACTTTTTCGTCTTGCCTCGCATTGCTAAACTCTGCCTCCGCGGCTACTATCTAATCTATCTACTACTTACAATATTCACAGCGAACTTATATTTACTTCTTTACAAACTTCTCTTCTCCATTCCTCTTCATCCTTCCTTCTATTCTTCAACATCTTATCCAACACCCCCTTCACCCATACTACATTTATTTTGTTCCGTCTTTCATGCACTACCTTCATGATTATCCTACTCCTTTCCACCCTCTCCCAATCCTCCAACCAGTGTCTCACCCTTGGTTACCCCTTCCCGCACAATTCACACATCCCCTTATACCTAGGAAGCCAGAACCTATTAAGACCATCGATGCAACCACATCTCATCCTCGCTATAAGCTCCTGGCTTCCTTTCTCACCTTTCTCATACAAATATTGCGCTCTCTCCCTTGGCATAATCCACCCATAGTGCCCATTAAACCTTAACCCTCTCATTATCTCCTTCTCTGCTGCCTTCTCTCTCTCCATGAAATTCTTCTTGACCACCTCATACACCTTCCTCCCCTCCTGGTGCATTCTTCTCACTTCATACATCTGCAGCCCATTCCTTCTAAAATACATTTTTCTTTCAACCTTCATCTTCTCATCCCTTCTCCTGTTCTTCCTCTCCCACCAACACTCCCTAACCTGCTTACTTCCTCGCTCTTTCAAAAATTTCTCTTCATACCCCAATGAAAATATTTCGCTTTGGTTCGTCTTGAGTTCGTCTCCAAGAAGCCTATATCTCGCTGGCAGCCAGGGGCGAGACTTAGGCGTTGGAGATGTAAGTCTTGAGTTTATGACTAAGGTTTACGACAGGTTTTGAAGACAAGTCGAGGTGGACTTCTCTTAAGACAAGAAGTTGTATTGTAAGTATGAAGACCAGTCGAGGTGGACTTGTCTTAAGACGAGAAGTTTAAATCTTGATAAATAAACAGAATTTTTTCTAAGGAAAGTTATATTACCAATTTATGGCTTTAATATTTGTCAGGGTCAAAATTACAAAAGTTTTCCTTTGTGAATTTTATTGCCCATTACATTCCAACCTTTACAAACAAAACAAAACCCGTTCCTGGGATTAAAGGAATTTTGAGTTTGAAAAATAAGAAACACCCTACTGCTCTTTTATACTTTTAAGTTGAATTATTCGTGCATTTCAGCAAAAACAATGTGTTTCGGTCAGAATTTTTTGTGAAACCGACTATGCTGTCTGGAAATTAGTTCAATTACGTTTGCAATATTGCGATCTGTGCATATTTATACAATACCCAAGACATTTTTAAGTGCCTCTCTTTGTACAACTAATGGATGGAAAGTTTTGAGTAAGGGTATGCATCATCTAAAAATGTACTCGTGATTCTTATCTACTACCATATCATAAAAGCCTGATTGTAAATGCAAATAGGCACCTGGATTGAATACATGTTCGTAATTACGAACATTGTAAACTTTAATGGGAGGAGAATAAATTGCGAATTCTCCATATAGCCAATATAATTTCACAAAAATAACGTATTAGGAGGAAATCAAATATGGTATTAGCTAATAAATGATTTGATAAAGCATAGTTTTCATTTTACAACAAAAATCAATCTAAAAATGTCGGCAAGCCCCTTTAAGAAAAGGTTTCGCAGGCTACAGGATTCGAGAGTCATTCCAAAACATGAAAAAACAAGTTTCCTGATTTTGTTATTTTTAACAACTGATATCTTTAATTTGAGACACTTCCAAGAAAAATCAGACTAAAGAAAACCCTCAGACGGATGAAAGGACATGCGAATGTCGCATAGTCAACTAAATTTGAATGAGATTTGAGAGAGAAAGAGATCTAGCAATGTGAAAATTATAAAGGCACTATTTTCAGATAATATCCAACAGGTGAAATGATTTTAAAAATTTTATTTTTTTCTTTATTAACAGATTAAGGGAAGCATCTGATATAGAGGGCTAAAAATGAGATTTCGATTGTGTACTTTGAAATTTTATTTTAATTCACGATTTCTAAATGTTAAGTAATTATTCCATTTTATTTTGAATAACTTATAGATAAGTATAAGTATAAGTGAGTAATATCAAATGGATAATTTTTATAAACATATACAGTGACTTAAATATATTTGACAAGGAAAACAGTTCAATATCAAATCATAAAATTTTAGTGAAAAAGAAAGGAAGAATTCAAATAACGTATATACCCACACATTCTAGCATTCATAAAGATAGTTTGGCGACATTCAGAAAAAGTTGCGAAATCAAATCTGCGTAAGATAAACATCATTGAAAAATACAAGATAACAATGATAAAATGTGATCCAAGAAATGAGATAATTAATAATAACATATCCAAACGATACGTTTCAACTCGTTCATTTGTTGACGCATTAACAAAATGGGTTTCTAAGAAATTCAAAAGTAATAATAAAACCTACCGAAATAATAAAAGAATTTTGTATCAGCTGACCCTAAACGATGTTTGTAGCATGAGTGGTCTTTTTATAGATAAAATACAGGAGGAAAAAATTGATAAGACCATGTGGATCGTCGACAAAAAGTTGTGTGATTTGAACTATTATTTTGTTTTAACGGGGCTTCAAACAAAAAAATAAAGTAGTTTTTCCTCGATACTTCACACCCAAAATACAGAAAACATTTAATTTCAGATATCAAGAATCATGTTTGTAGTGTAAATACATTTTAAAACGAAAATTATTTTTGTCTGCGTTTTCCGCTAATGCAAGCGGATTGGTATAAAACTGTCTTATTTTCGAAAAAACGCATTGCAAGATTTTTAGAGCATTTTGTAAAGTGTCATAATATACTGAACTGAAAAAAGTAGTAATTTAATGAATGTATAGACAGAATTATAGAATTATTTTCAATCCGCCGTTTTTCAGGAATCTACAGGACTGAAATGTAAGTCCGGATTGGTTTAAGACTATTTTCGGATTGGATCATTCAGATGATAATTGAAGGATTGAATACTAGCTTCGGATTGGTTCGGATTGAATTCCTATCTTAAACTTTTTCCATGTTTTTAACTAATCTTCGAGCGACCACGACATTTGAGATATTGAATTGCGTCAATCGCGAGATTGTAGATGGCTCTCCTGTAGTTAAACATTGGATTTGTTAAGCTGAAACAAGCTTACAGTATTTGTTAATACAAATATCGTAGATGTCGACTGCAATGAATTAGTTAAATTCAAGAAAAATATGTGTTTATAGTCTTTCATTAATAATGGAATAAAAATATTTGATCAAGAGTTTAACGTCATGAAAATTTGTCCAAGGTTACAGGTTTATTAATCATCTCCTTATAAGAATTAAAAGGTGTTGCGTGCATTTTAGAAACCATTGGTGTGCAAATGTATCGAAACTCGAAGTTCATACAAATGGACTTGAATTTTTTGGGTTTCGAGTCGAGTCGACCTTGAGTTTTCTAAATGAAAAATGTCGAAATTTTTCATTTTTACGTCCAATTTTGGTTTTCAGCAATCAAAAAAAACCCTAGTACCGATATTCATAAAAATCTGATCAATGATTGCATTTTTCAAACACTTGGTCGCAATTTTGGTTTCGAATTTCAATCTAAAACTTGTTTATAATCAAACCAACGAATTCCTTCGTAACGAATCTCATGAAAATGTTGTCAACATAATGAAAACATGAAAGTTTTGAACTTTCGGGTACCTCACAACTCTTCGAGTTTCACGATAAATGATACAAATACTTATATAGTTATAAAAGATAACAAAATCAAAAATGTGGATACATTATAAGCTTGGAAATTTATTTTCTCATTATATAAACAATCCAATTATACAATATAGGATTAGTTAATCCTTTTATACAGTATATTGTCAGAATGAATTGTATCCACCAAGCACGCATACTTTAGATTTGACAGACTTTTTTTGTTTGAATTAAAAAAAGAACCCACTCGCGAAAAAATTTATCAAAATTAATCCCCTTGCATCTCGGTGATCCTTAATAAAATGCGTTATCCTAAAACCGAATTCAACGTTGGCTTTTAAAGTGTACAACCCTCTCTAATTATTTCCACAATCAGTAATAACATAATAAATAGAAAGCATTTTCTGTGTCAAAGATGCGCTATTTATAGATTTATTTGTTTGCATCTTGTCTGGTAGAGGAAACCCATATTTGATTGAGTATTTCATGAATAATCTAGGTTTGAATAATTTATTGGCTGACTAAGTGAATAATAAGCCAACATATTCAAATCTAAGTCTAACTAGAAAGAAGTTTCGTTTTCGAAACGTCGACGAAAATATGGAATAAACGTTCTTCAACATCTTATGGATCTCTTTCTTTGGTCTGAAGTATGTCACTTAATAACTTATTAACTTTTTATCTACAATTTATTACTCAGACAAACAACATCGCTTAACTATCATCTTTTTAATTACACTATTATAATATTTTTTATTATTATGTTATTTATAACTAAATATTATTTATTTTTTCAATTTAACACTATTTTTCTCAACGAAATTAAAAACAATTATCCAAATTCATTAACTGATGTAAAAAAGTCCATTAATTTGAACAAAAAGATTAACAGTGTCAAAACTAGAGAATCTTTTCTTGTCAATTGTCGTATTAATAATAATTTATTACCAAAAAATATTACCAATGCTACTAATAATGTGAGAAATTGACATTTTTTTAGTCATAGTGCAAAAAATCATGTAAACTTTCTGGTAGATTCTTTAGAACGTCGATTACTTAATGATGAAATCAAAGATTGAAATATCCCTTTAGAATTTTTAAAACAAAATTTTAATAATGTTAAAATAAATTTAAGAAGCTCTTTAACAAATAATTTATATATTCACATTTTACAAAATCAATTTAATGGTATGGAAAAAAATAATAATAATAAACGAACAATAGATAAAAAATTTCAAGATCTACTTATTAATAGTAAAATTTATGAACCCTTAAATATAAATAAACATAAAGATGTAATTAAATTAGGATCTAAAGATCCTTGGATTACAAATTTTAGTAATGCTATAATTCCAGATGAAATTAATGATGTTCTAAGATTATGTAGTAAATTTAGTTCTTCCTTTTTAATAAACAAACGAAAAATAATCCTAGATATTGTTAAAGATATAGAGTCACATATTGGTTTGATTAAAAACACAGATGATCGAGATTTGTTAAGACATAGAATGATTAATACATCGCGTCAATTTTTACAAAATAATAAAATTACTCAAATTGATAGAGTTTTTTCACAAAATATTAAAAAAATACAATTATTTAATAAATCTAACAAACAATTATTAATTACTCATGCAGATGAAAGTAATATTACTGTTGTTCTTGACAAAAAATCATATCTTCAAAAAATGCAAAATTTATTAAATGATAATACAACATATGAAAAACTAAATAAAAATCCTGACAAAGAATTAAAAAGAGAAAATTTTATATCGTTAAATTCATGCAGAATTAAAGGTTATTCTGGTGAAGATCTTTTACGTACAGATATTTTAGTTCATGATACTAACATACCTAGAATTGATGGTTTACCTACAGTTAACAAACCTTATTGTCCACTTCGACCTGTAGTATCATTAATAAATTCTCCTACATGTAAAATGGCTAATCTATTTAATATTTTTAAAAAAGCTTTAGTAGTACCTAAAACGCAAGTAAAAATTCTTTTGAATTTGAAAATATAATAATTAAAAAAACAATTTCACCTCATCACATGATGGTTTCTCTAGATGTATCACCCCTGTTCACTAATAATCCACTTAATTTGGTTATTAATAGTATTTTAAGTAGGTGGATCAACATACAAAATTTCACTGATTTACCTTAAAAAAAATTTGAAGAAGGAATAAAATTTCTAATGGATAAAACTGTTTTTAAATTCAATAATAATTGTTATAGCCAAATATGTGGAACACCTATGGGTTCTTCCATTTCACCTACCTTAGCAGATTTAGTAATGCAAGATTTAGAATCCAATGTTATTGAAAATTTAGATTTTTCTGTAAATAGAGTAGAACGGGGCGAGGCAGCCAGTGGGGCGAGGCAGCCAATTTCTTCTTATTCCCACAGCGTTAATTGAAATCGCCCGCCTTTGTAATGTAAGGTCGGTTAGGTTAGTCCGCTGTACGTGCCGAAAGTTGAGTGTCGTGACTGTCGCAGTTTGTATAAAACAGCGTCATTTGTGGAAAACTACTAGCAGAAGGAACATTTTCGTGATTTGCGTTTGTTTACCCTTCGTATGTAGGTTGTGTAAAAAAAGTTGAGTAAGTATTTTCCGTAGTAGAATTTTGTGCTTAACGCGATGGAATGGTTGGTTTTTCGATATTCAAAATAGTTTTTTTGTGTGAATTTTTTGTGGAAGAAAGCACATGTGGGGCGAGGTAGCCAAAAAACGGCAGATTATGCCCAAAATGCTAAAAAGCGAATTGCTTGTGGCGGCCCTCTACGAGGCCGCCCGAAGAAGGTATAAACTCCTGATGAAACCTCGGACAGCAGCAACGAAGATGACATATTAATTTTTCCGATTTTTCCAAATTTTTGGGGGGTTTTTCTTTTGAATTCCATTAAATGTCAGAGAAGACATTTAACTTTGTTTTTTATTTTTATATATCATCTTGGACCTAATGACGAACCTATTCATTATTATATCTCTGTGTATTAAAACTTTGTGTGCCGCCTAATGACTGCGGAAATGGTTGGCTGCCTCGCCCCACGTTTTTACAGTTGAGCAAAAACATAGCGTCTCTAGAAAACGGTTGTGGAAACTGTAATGGGCAAGCTACGTGAAAATATCACGAGGCGATTTTGTAGCCAAAGAATCAAGCTTTCTATCGACACCATACATTTTTTGATATCATTTCGAACAAGTGCTCTGCACACTAAAATGTGGCGTCTTGGCTGCCTCGCCCCGTTCTGCTCTACATATTTCAGATATGTTGACGATACCTTTATTATTTCACCAAATTGTTGTATGTCAGATGTAAATGAGAACCTCGGAAAATCCAAGCAAG
>CAKNYM010001735.1:0-11587 GCA_932195095.1 Andricus curvator | reverse complement strand
AAAAATCTTTGAATTTTTAATTTAAATTTATTATAATGGATCATCGTGAAAGTCTTAAACCTTTTCACAATCTTCGTCTCTTAGAGTTCGAAATTTAGAAGAGAAATCAACCTTTTATTCAAAATTTTAAATTTAGTGACCTTGGAAAAGTAGTTGTTCAAATCCTGTCCTTATGATGAGACGCGCATGAATATTTCCTAAATTCTAATTTCCCTCATTTTTATTTTGAAAAATTACCCTTTGGCATCATTTTTTTATATTTCAGAATCAATATTCACCCCATTTCTTCTGAATTACCATTTGCTCTAATTTTGACTTTCGATATACCATTTGACTTATTTTTTTATTAATCCACATTACCATTTAATGTAGTTTTTATTTATCCGAATTACCATCTTTCCGAGTGACCATTTGTCCTAATTTTTTCTTGAATTAAAATTTTTCACAACATTTATATTTCTTAATCGTCATTTACACCAATTTTCATTTTTTCAAACTACCATTTTCTCTTATTTTTATATTATAATTACCATTAAACCTAATTTTATTTTCGAATGACCATTTCTCATAATTTTTTTTTCTAAACACCATTTGCCTTTGAGTTTTATGTTTCCAAATCGTCGTTTACCCTATTTTTTATTTTTCCAAATTAGCATTCGTCTTAATTTTTTCCTGTAATTACCATTTTTCCTAATGTTTATATTTCCCAATCGTCATTTACCCTAATTTCTACTCTTTTTAATTACCATTTGACTTAATTTGCACTTGTACGCATTACCATTTGAACTTACTTTTATTTTTCCAAATATACATTTTCCCTAATTTGTATTTCCGAATTACAATTTGCCCTGATTTTTATATTTCGAAATCGTCATTTGCCCTATTTTTTATTTTTCCGAGTTAACATTTTTCCTATCTTTATTTCCAAATCACCAATTGACTTGATTTGTATTTGTGCACATTACCATTTGCCCTAATGTTTTCTTTTCCGAAATAGCATTTCCACTTTTTCTCCGAATTACCATTCTGCCCTAATTTTTATATTTTCGAATTAACATTTAGGGAGTCATCGTGGCTCAGACGGTATATCGTGATTGTCTTATGTTCCAACACAGCAGCCTTGGCAATCACGCTGGCGCGGGTTCGATTCCCAAAGCAGGAAGCGAGGCTGGATGTGTTTTCAGAAAGCTTCGCTTCTGTCCCTTGGTATACTACCCCACAGATACCTTACAATTTATAATTAACCCTATAGTACAGTCGCTAACGACCCTGGCAGTTGATGCGACTATAAACATTCAATTAATGAAAAAAATGAATTAACATTTGCCCAAATTTTTTCTATTACATTGTGCCCTTATTTTGTCTCGGATTATCATTTTCCCTAATGTTTATATTTTTAAATTAACAGTTACCAAATTTTTTGTCTACTGAATTAGCATTTGAACTAATTTATGTTTCGTAGCCCAGGGCAGAAACCCTTATAGTTATGGTCGGGTGTCTTTCCGTCCGTTCAACTGTCTGTCGTACTTTTTTCAAGGAGGGGAAGTCTGGGCAAGTGAGGCGAAATTATGGGAAATTTAGGGGTGAAGAAGTAAGGAAAATGGAAGGAAATCAGGGGAGGAAGTGTAGGTGAAGTCTGGGAACAAAGGAAGGGGACGTACAAGACTAGAGGGGAGGGAAAGTGAAGGAAGTGAGGAAAAATGAGGGGAGGGAAGATAGGGGAAATAAGGGGAGGCAAAGTAGCGGAAATAATGGAAAATGAGGGGAAGGTAGTAGCGGCAGTGAGGGAAAAAGAGAAGAGGGAAAGTTGGGGAAATAAGCAGAGGGGAAGTAGAGGAAATTAAGCAGGGGAAGTAGGGGCAATAATTAGAAATGAGGTTGAGAAGGGTATGGAAAGTTATGGTTGGGGAAGGGAAGTAGGTGAAGGGGAGTGTTAGCTAAGAATTTGAGGAGAGGGGGAAGTAAAGGAGGAAGGTGTTAAGGAAGGGATGGCAAGGGGGGAAGTCAGGGGAGGGAAAGTAGGGAAATGTTGGAGGAGTAAGGGAAGGAAAGTATAGAATGGGGAGGTTTGAACGACGAAATTCTTTTTTTTTAGGCGCGTGGCGCCTACTTTGAATAATTGTTTTTATTTTCGGAATACCGTTCGCCGTTATTTTTATATTTCCGAATCGTCATTTTCCCTCATTTTTATTTGTCCGAATTACTATTTGCCGTAGTTCTTTCCCCGAATTACCATTTGCCCTAATTTTACTATTTCCGAATCGTCATTTGCCATAATTTTTTTCCTGAATTACCATTTGTCCTAATGTTTTTCTTCGATCAATAAATGATGTCACGCCTTCAGGGTGGAGGGAGGCGTAAATTCTGAAAAATTTTCTGTATGGAAACAATTTTAATTGGAAGAGGGTGGGAGTAAAACTGAAAAATATAGCGTGAAGTCATTTATGGACGACGCAATTTAACATTCGTAATTTTTATTTGTCCGAACTACCATTTCGCCTAATTTTTATATTTCCGAATCGTCATTTGCCCTAATTTTCATTTTTCCGAATTACCCTTTGCCCCAATTTTTATATTTTTGGATCGATATTTCATTAACGTGAGGCGTCATTTGTCACAATCCTTAATTCATCGAATCGTTATGTAACCGAAATTTCATTTTAATCAAACTACATGTAGTTCAAAATGATGGTGCAAAATTCAAATGGAGAATTCTGATTGGCTGAATTTGAATTTCGCGCTGCTATCTTATGATTGATGTAATTTAGGTAAATTGAAATTTCGGTTACTTGTCAATTCGGTGAAGTAGGTATTATGCATGAATTAATTGTAGGTTATATAGTCATTCAAAAGAATCAAAATTATGAAAAATGGCGAATAAGAATAATGAAAATGATGCCAAATAATAATTGGGAAAAATACAAATCTGCCCCAATAGCAATTCGAAAAAATTATAATTTTGTTAACGGTAATTCGCAACAATATAAATTAGGGTAAATTGTTGTTCGGTCAAATCATTTTCGGTAAAATAAAAATCGGAGTAAGTGGAATTTGAGGAATGGCTTGTTCAGGGCTAAAGTTACGGAAAATTCCGCAATACTAGTTAGTGCCTTTTTTGTTTCATTTATAGAAAACTAACTACTTTTAATGATGCTTATTTTGCACTTTTTCACTATTTTAAAGTGGTCTAAGAAATAAGTTCAAAAATTGTTTCACCTTCAAAAAAATAGTGGTGTGCTTCTTTCCTTCAAACGGAACTAATTTTATCAATAATAATTCGAAAAAAATTGGAAATAATCATCTCATTAACTAAATACGAAAAAAATAAATTTTTGTTGGTATTTCAAAAAATTCTAACTTGATCAAAAGCTATTTTTTGAAAATTTAATTTTATAATATTTTTTTTTAATCCCGGGTTATCCTGACAGGATACCTCAGTAAGATATCCCCTTCAATGCATACCTCAAAAAGAGATTTCAAAAATAATTTTGTTCACTTCTCTCTACCTTCTTATATTATTTCAATTTTTTTTTAAATTATCACATTAAAAAAATGTTCTGTAAACTTTCTTCAACCCTCTCCCCGCCCTATTGTAACAGGATCGTAACAGCCCTAGTGGAAAAATCTTCTGGCAGTCTAATATCAAATCTGGCCCAAATCTGGCATCTTCTAGACCGTCTAGTCTTGAGAGTCTAGTCTGGTCCAGATCTGGCACTGGTCAGCTTTCCATAAACATACGAATTTCTAAGTGCCAATCAGCTGAATTTTTTTCACCATTCATAAAAATTGTCAGGGTGTCTAAAATTACTCAACATAAGAAATTAACACTATACAAATAATTATTTTTTCAATTATCTTTTCCTCCCCGCTAAGAGCGTTACGTAACATAAGGACGATGCCTGAAATGAATAATATGGAATTTTCTTTTCATCCCAATATTGTTCTCGTGTGGATCTCTGCAATTTCTGGGCGTGTCAGGGTAGTTTGAGCCCTAATTTAACAACAAGAAAATCTCGATGATATCTTTTTCGATAGAATGCAGCATTTGTAACTACTTGAAAAATAATTATTTACCCTCTAGCCAAAATCGCGCTAAATTCTTGCTAGGTACAGCATTACAGCACGGATACCGTAATCGAAAAAGGTCTCTACAGAGCACGCGGATATTTAGCTTTTTGCAGATGTCGTTCTTTCAACTATCGCGAATTCCGGTGTTTCAGCATTCTATTTGCATTTATCGCAGGCCACTCACCCAACCGTAAAACGGCTGTAAGGTTCGTTTCCGTGCGTTTCCGGGATATCGAATTCTGTGCTACAGAAGGGTCGGTGGAGGAAGGAGGGGAGATCTGACTATCAAAGACTAACTAAATGCAGAAAAAAGAGCAGAGAGGGCAAAGGCAGAAAGATAAAAGTGTATACTAGCTATACCATTAAAAGGGGGAAAAAAATGTTTATAAAAAAGTTTAACTCTTTGAATGCACTCAATGCTAAAGAGCCAAAATGATAACGCTACTTAGACTCGTAAAATAGTACACATTTTCTTATGAATGGAAATTTTTAATTATAATTATTATTTTATCAATTCAGATTAAGATACGAAATTCCATTCAAAGATTCAGTTCCAGAACCTGAACTTGTAAAAAAGTTGTTTTTTTAATTCACATAATTTTTGTGTTGGATAATATAACTTTAGAAAAATGATAGAATTAGTGAACGTGGAATTTCTGTGAAATATATTTTTTCATTCTAGTGCATATTGTACTTTATCAGATTCTAAAATCATAATATATGTTTTTCAATTATCAAACAAAGTTTTTTTTCTATTTTTAGTATCTCACCAAGTCTTCAGAAATAACTGTTAGAAATGTTTTAAAAGTGAATATTATATTTCAGTAATAAGGTGATTACACACATGGGGAGAGCCACCCTCATGGATCATCGATTTTAATAGGGCTCAAATAGTTGAAAGTACATCGAAATCCACTTGGTACGTATTTTTTGTTAGCTGCAGGGGGCAATTTCTTCTGAGATATTTGCAATAAATAATTTTTCTCAATAATTGCAAAATTTCGACCATTCTGTTTATGTCAACATTATTTTTTCACGCAGAACTATTACTATACACATTTTTAAAAGTTTCTAGTAAAAAACAACTAACATTGCAAAATATTTATCATTTTTGTAAACAATTATTATAAAAAAGCATAATTTATCCATTTTTCTTGACAAGAGCATCACTTTTTGCACAAAAATATAAATAGCCTCCTCGTACACGATTCCTAGTTAAAATAAACAAGCAGGTTTTCTTCACGGAAAAGTGTGACTAGTATTTCCTTTCCCGTGAAGAAACGGTGCGTGTATACTTAAAAGGGGCTAAATTATTCGTTTGTTTATAATCATTGTTTAAAAACAATAAAAACGTTGAATATACTGATTCAATAGGTATACCTAACACTGTAACGTACAGCGTATCTACGTAGTAACACTTTTACCGTGAAGAAGCGCTGCTTCTAGGTAGAAAAAGGGATCAATTGTGTATTTGTGTCTAATAAATGTTTATAAATATTCAAAATATTATTAAATAGTGGTTCAATATAACTATAAATGTAAAACAACGTATCTAGTAATTATTTTTTATAAAGAAATAGTGCTTGCAGGTAGAGAATGGGCTAAATTGTGCATTTTTTATAAAAAATGTTCGTAAACATTCTAAATATTATTATTGAAAAGTCTCAGTGTAATTAAATATAAAGCACAACGTATCTGGTCATATTTTTCCATGAAGACACGGTAATTTTATGCGGAGAAACGTTTCAAATGTTCATTTCGTCATAATAAATGTTGATAAAAATAATCAATATTGTTAAATACTGGTTTAATTCAACTAAAAATCGTGCATGAAGTGATTATTATTACTTTATTGCAAAAAAATGATAATTTTATGAAGAAAAATGGCTAAATTATGAATTTGATTATAATAATTGTTTATAGAAACGACAGATACTGTTCAATGTTAGTTATTTTTGATAAGAAACTATTCAAAATCTTTCAAGAAAAATTTATATCTTGTGTATTATAAAAATTAGAGATTTTATCTAAATCGATTGAATTTATGTCACGTTCCAGAGAGTGGTGGGAATGGCGGGTTTCTCGATAGTATTATCTCTTCAAATATTGATACTGTAGGCTCAAATTTTTGTTTGAACTAAATATCAAGCAGGCCAATTTCTTTAGATTAAAAATTAATAAAAGAAAATTTTGTCTGATATAACGGTATTAAATTCATTTTCGATAGCAAAAATCCGTAAAAAATCCACCATATTTTTACAATATCTGTAATATATATGTACATATATAGCCAATTAGACTTCACTATTTTAGAATTTTTAATTTCAATTCCTTCTTTTTCTTTTAATTCAAGCCAAAAAATTATATTTCTGAGAGTTTTAATTTGAAAATTAACATCCGCGATATTACAAACGGTTTTATCTGAAATAAATTTATTTTGTATGGTTCCAATTTCATATTGTTAACTTTTGAAAGTTTGAAATTTGAAGTGCTTAACTTTTAGAATGTATTTTATAAGTTTGAACGCTAAAACTAAAATTCTTCGGCTTTCCAAATTTGAATTATTAAATGCTTCCAGACTGAGCAATTTTGTCATTTCTGAAAGATTAAATTTTAAATTGTGCTATAATAAATTTAAAAATGTCGATTTAATTATCTGTCAGTGCTTACAAATGTAATTATTTTAATTTTTAAAGTTTGACATTTGTAATTCTTTTATTTTCAGTCTAACAATTAGAGATCTCTCGAATGTGATGATTTCTGTAAAATAATTAAAGAGTTTAGAGTTTTTAAAGTCTTGAAAAATACAATTTTCTTATTCAATTATTTATGTATGTACTTGTTTAAATTTAGGGGTCATTTTTAAATTTGTAATGTTGTATTTTAAATGATTCCAAATGTTTTAATTGCGATATTTGTTTAATCCTGAAGGGTTCAGATTTGAAATTGTTAAATTCTTAAAATAGAATAATTAAATTTACAGTGGAAAAAATAAAATTTCAATCAAGAAAAAACGAATTTTCAACATAGTAGTTAAATTTTCAATTAAAGAAATGTACTTTCCACCAGAAAGATGAAGTCTTAATCAATGAGATCACTTTAACACTAAAAAAAAATTCAACTAAGTACTTTAATAATTTTCAACCAAGCAGTTGAATTTTTAACCCAGAAGATTAATTTTCTGCTAAAAGAGATTAATTTTGATCAAAATACACGAATTATCGGGAGAAGTGCCCAACGAAAGAATAGGTTTATCTCCGAAACCAATTCTTTTCTATTTCCTTAACGATTGCCACTTGTGTTGTGTTCCATGCAGGCGAACATATTTTCAATTTTTTTAATTCCCCTTAATGCGAGCAGTAGACACACCTCTCATGGTTATTTTCAATTCCATACTTACATGCTGTATTTTCGAATTATTCTATTGTTTCTAATCCGTCCACAAAATGTGTGGGCTTACATGGTTTCTATTCCTCCGTGTGCAACATAAGTTTGGAAATGTCAATTTTTTGTCATGGTTATTTTTAATTCCATTCTGACATGCTTCATTTTCGATTATTTTAATTCCTTCTAATCTGTCCACAAAATATCTGCACTTGCATAGTTTCTATTCGTTTTTGTGGAATATAAATTTGGAATTTTCAATTTTTTTGTCTACCATAACGGTGGAGTGATTTTAATAATAATATTTTATATTGTCTTAACTTTTCATTCTTTATCGATACCGTTTTCTGCTTACCACTTTTTTCTGTATTTGACTTTGAATTTATGGTGTAGGTTAAATTTGTCCAAGTTGGCCACTAAACATCTCTTTCCTCTCCTCTACTAAACCCTAAAAACGATTTCAGATGTTTAGCAGTCAAGTTGCAAAAATTTAACCTAAACCAAAAATTCAAAGTCAAACAAAAAAAATGGTAAGAAGGCAATTAAAAAATTTGGATTTCGTCTATGCTGGGCCAATATTACTACAATGTTATATAGATCATTTTTTTTACTCCGTACTCTTTTTTTTGTGTGGCTGTGCAATCCATGCAAATTTGCACAGCAGTCAAATATCAGTCAAAATATGTTTCTGTTTGATAGATTAATAAAAAAATGTTCATATTGTTTACCCAAATACAATACTTATTTATTTTAAAAAATGCATTTATTTCAATTCACAGTTGCGCCTCAGAAGTGACATTCTATTACTTGCTATTCTTTCTTTGAGATTTCTCCACTTTTTAATTCCTCCCAATACAATTCCATTACATTTTTTCAAGTCGATTAAAAGGAATAGGTTTCTCTTTTTTTTCTACTCGTTGGTGGAACTTTCGATTAAGGAAAATTCACGTATTAATGGGAATTCAGATTGTGAATTTTTAAAAATTCTTCTCTTCTTACCGGGATGGACAAAGTATTATGTGAACCTAGGGAGAGACGGCGATTCGACTCGTGTGATTTCCGAGCTCGCTGCGCTCGCGCGGCAAACTTCAGACTAAGACAGAAGATTAATTTTCGACCAAAAAAGAATTTTCTACAAAAAAGATGATTTTTTAAAAAAAGACATGCATTTTCAAAGAAAAGGATTGATTTTTTACCAAAAAGATGAAAGTATAACGTAATATAAGCATTTTTAATTTTTCAACAAAATAGATAAACTTTTAAATGAAGAAATGAATTACTTACTAAAATGATGAAACTTCAACCAAAAAATTAATTTTTAATCAAATAGTTAAATTTTCGACCATAAACATGAATTAGTCACCAAGAAGATTAATATTCTACCATAAAGGATGAATTTCCAACCAAATAGTTGAATTTTCAACTAAAGGAGATAGATTTTTAGACAAACGTGAAATTTTCGATAAAAAATAATTTCCAACAAAAAAAAAAGAATTATTGAACAAAATAGTTAAACTTAAAATAATTTAGTTGAATTTTTAACCAAAATAGTTGAGTTTTCAACCCAGAAGGAATATTTTCAACAAAACAGTTGAATTTTCGACCAAAATAATAAAATTAACCTGGCGAGGTATAAATTCCCTGACTTTCAAGAATTCCCTGACTTGTAGCAACCCTGCATTAGCCTAATTTTAAAGTATCTCTATAAGTTTCAATTTATATTTATGTTTACGAAGTGCCTATTTGTGCGGCCGGCCGGGCAGAATATAGTAGCATGACTGGTGAAAATGTTGTTTACCACACCCCACCACGGCTCCCCCAATCATTTTGCAATATTACGTACGGTCGGCCGTACGAATGTCCTCAGCCTTATGTTCATTTATTATTTTTATTTTTCTCAAAATTGATATTTTTTGACGTGCGGCTTCAATTGTAAGAGTTCACTTTATTTAGCAATGGTACTATCAAAGATTGTCATTTCAAAATAGTTTATTAAGAAAACTCTTCAAAATTGAAATGCTTTAAATTTGAATTTTATTTTCCACGGAAATGGTGTTCTAAATTTGTCTCAGAATAGACAAAGCGCGTGGTACAGTTTGAAGAAACTGTCTGTGTCCGATTTCGCATCCATAGTCAGCCCTGAAATTGTTTAAGAACGCATCGAGTTTGCTCATTTCTTAAATGCACTTGAAGGTCTCACCTGTCGTTAGTGAGGAGAAGGCCAGCACTGTCAGTAGTAAGAGGTGCATTTTGGTCAGACACTTTTCGCTCCTAAAGCACGTTTCACTCCTTGAAGCGTCCCTACACCTGATTTCTGAGGTGTCCATGATTATATCCTCATTCACTCGTAAGATTCCCCACATATTTTTGCCTTTTGATTTGCTTTGAATTCTCAAATTTTTAATTTTTTTCTGCCACTTTCGTGTCTAAGAACGTGTTGCCAATTACGATCTTGTAACACATATTAGTAACTTTGGAGTAACATTGATGCTACTAATTAGAAGGATTTAATTAGTGGCAGCTGCAGGCTTTCGGCGGCACTCGAGGCGACCAACTTCATAGTTTACTCTCTCCTTCCCGCCACAGACCACGCGGAGCTTGCCTTGTGCTTTCCACCTACAAATGCACTCCTCGAATTTCTGCTCCAGCAATTTTCCAAGACTCAGGAACCTTGAAATCCAATCCACTTGCTACCCTCGTTAAATCTAGACCTCTGCTTTCAGAAGTATCGCATTTTCATCCAAAATCATGTTTTATCTCGTTTCATACATATTGTTACTTGTTCTTTTTATTGATTATATTCTTGTTACGTTATGTTACATTAAAGTTACTTTCGCCAAACTCCAAGGAGATCAGATACTCAAACTTTTTAATTGTAGCTTCTCACTTTGAAAACAATAGCAATATGCAAATTGCTCACATTTTCTCCCGTTACCTTATTGTTACACAAATGTTACATTCCTTAATCCTTTAGTTCACTTTGCACTTTAACTTTACACTTATCATATTCCACTAGACACTTAATCCTCTTTATTAACAAACTCTGACGTCAAAATTACAACTAGTTACAATTATGTCACACTGTTACATTCCTATTACAACATTCCAAGACCACGTGCTTCAAACACAGCGCACGTTTTTCGTCAACCGGTTCTTTTTTGGTAAGCTTTCCACGATAAAAACTCAGGTCGAGATATTGCTTAAGGCTTTTTTCAGTTTTTTTACACGATGTTATTGTAAAAATTGAGCTGGCCTTAAGAAAAGGGATCAGTACTTAGTTCACCAACAGTTGGAAGTTGACAGAATGCCTTAGCGGCACTCGCTCTACGCTCAACGCGGGACAACGCCACTCCCATTGGCGCATGCTCTGGTACAATTCGGACCCCCACCTCCTTCCTCTTTACTATCCACTACGTTCTCAGTTATTCTTCCTCTGTCCTCTTCTAATGTACCATGTATGTTTGGATGCATGTATGCAAGGGAGATTTATACGCAGCCAGAGACGAATAGTTATTACTCTCAGTTTTATGTGGGTTCATAAACCCCCACCAATGTGTCACAGACGTGTCACTTTCTGGGTTATCATTCTCGTTGTCTTACACCCCGCGATGTCTATAGCTCAATTTCACGCAAATCTGACAGTGCAGTTGTTAAGATTTCTAGAAGGATTTTTACTTTATTTTTTTGTAAATTCTTCTAAGTTACTTTTTTCTAACAATTCTGGGTTAGATTGCAGAATAGGGGCGTCACCTCTGTTTTGGCTGGAAAATTTTTTTTCTCCAGCAACAAACTATTGGAATGTGTAATTGAACGATAAATGAAGCGATTTTATCAGGAAAACGTTCAAAATTATTGTTACTTTTGTTACTACGATGTCTCAAATATGGGTCTGTCACGATATCGGAATTATCATATTTAACTTACGGTTTAGGTGTTTTTAAACATCCGCAAGGCCAGAAACGCTGTAAATAATTGAAATCGAATTGTTTTTAATTAATCAAAATATATTTAGATATTTTTTTATGCCGACATAAGCTATTATGTCGACAAAAAGGAGACTTTCACGCACATCAGCTGTCACTTGTGACAAGAGGAGACGGGACGTTGGAAAGGGGTAGGGATTTGACCAACATTA
>CAKNYM010001713.1:0-15603 GCA_932195095.1 Andricus curvator | reverse complement strand
GGTACGCCTGATCGTCAAAATATAAAAGTTTTAGTCAAATCTATCATGGCGTTTTTGAGGGAAAAAAACATTTGGCTAAAATAAGCATTTTTCCATTAAAATATATGTAAAAATCGAAACTTTGGACAAGTGTTTGTCTGAAAACTGTCCATCTTTCTGACCTTTTTCTTTCAAATTTTCAGTTTGCAGGTTCGAAAATACAAGAAAAAAATTTGTTTAGAATTTTTTATCATAAGGCTTTTTTCTGTACATTTGGTGCGGGGTCCTTTGCGTAAGATTAATAGATTTAATGCTTTAACGATGATTCATTATAATAAATTTAAAAGAGATTTTTCGGGTTTCAATCGTATGCAATCGTATTGGCAATATTCATAGTTTTACACTATATTGAAACCCGGAAAATCTTTCGTAAGATTATTTCGTAAATATTGAATAAAATTATTTTCAAAAGATTATTTGTATTGATTTTGATTGTATGCAACTCTACGGTTTTTGTATTGAATTAAAATGAAACCATTCTGCACATCTAATTGAAGATTGTATTATTGACATATTTTTGATACCATAACATTTTACTTATTGAATATAAATATCAACAGTGGCGTAGCTAGCCCTGAGGGGACCCTGTATCAAAATTTCATAGGGGGCCCTTTTCAGGAAAATAAACAAGGGGACCCCGAGTTCCGGGGCCCCGTATCATTGAAGAATAGTTTGTTTACGAGCATTTTTAAAAGTATATTACTTTTAACTGTTACTCAAATTTTGTAATTCCATATTAATTAAAGACACAAACCTAATTTTTTCATAAAGTACTCCTCCGATTATCTTCATTTTCATCTTAAAATATTCGTGGGGCAACAAACAATCACATCAAATAAAGAAATCTCTTTAAAAACATATCAACCAATATTTACCACAAAATCTTATGAACATTTCTTTATTTATTAGTAATTCAATTTTCGTTTTCATCTTAAAATGTTCGTGGGATACCATATTACCATAAACAATCAAAAAAACCCATTTACTTGAAACTTTCATTTAAACTTGGTTCAGCCCCACCGGACAGTAGGATATTTTGTCTGGGTTAGACAATTCGCACTTAATTTGGATACATTTCATTGTTTTATTACACCTAATCTAACATCTCGAAATCCTCTAATAATAAGGTGAACAATGATTTCTATCATTTCTAAAATGCAGGATAATTATATTTAATAATTACCCTCTAAATCTGAACCAGTAAGATTCACTGTTCAATTTCGATAATTAATTTAATTTTCATTTTGACATGATAGAATTTTGGAAGCACAGCAATAACAATTAAGTGCGTTAATGAAGAGAGTCATTTAGTCAGTGCAGTGGTCAATAATTGTAATTCTAAACATGCAAAAGATAAACAGACAAAACAGAAGCTTTGAAAAGGAATAATTGTATGAATATACAGTTACGAATTTAGTTCAAAAAATGACTCATCGTACGAAAACTGTTTGTTTTATTGAAATAAAGAAGTCAACATTTGAAGTGCTCTCCAACTAACCGTGATTTCGTGTTTTACCTGACTCGTAAATCTCTCGAAAAATCAGAGATTCATTTCGTCCCTCTGACTAGATTTGGTGCTTTGCTGAGTAATACATCACTGAAAATATATATCGCAAAAGCATGATAAAAGAAGCTACAAGAATTTGGTTTTATTTCTAATTACGTAGATAGAGCTTCTGATATTTTACATGTTATTTCATTTGGCGAAATGTTTTTCTTCATTTTGTGTCAAAGGGAAGACATATTCAAAAGAGAACGAACAATAGGTGATTTTCTAGCTCGAGAGAGCTTCTTTTATCTTATTGTGAGTTGGAAAATAATTTTTTTTTCCATAGAATGTTACATTCATAGTCCTTCTGCAGAGGAATAATCAGAGCAAGAAGTACCTGTATTTCTGATTTCCGCGATTTCATCCCTCGAGATGAATAGAGCTAATTTACAAAGAAACTGTTGCTTCATGCCTACAAATTTGAAGGACTGAAATATTCTGAATTGAAGAGAATTTTCTTGCAATTTAGTAATATAAATGTACGAAGTACGACTTTGAAATTGCAAATCATGAGATTGTTAATGAATATTTTTCAATCATTTCAATATCATTTTCAATATTATTAAATTATTTCTTATAAATTTTATTAAAAAGGACTTTTCAATATGAAGAGTTATAAAAAGCTTCATGTAATTTTGGCCGAACCTAAAATATGTATGCCTAAAATTCTGAGAAAAGTACAAAAACATGATTGTGCACAGAACATTCAAAGAATACTCTTGTGTCAAAAGAATGCTTCTTGAGAAAAAAAGAATTTTCTCTTAAATTTGAGTTTAAGGAAATTCTTATTTGTATCAAAAAGAATCGTTTTGTAGCAAACAACGTTTTGTGATAAACTTCACCTAATCTTGCAGTCAAATAATTCTGTTTCTGCAAACAAGATTTCCAACTGGTTCAAAACAAAACAGGCAAAAGCACAATGCGTTTGTTTCAAAACGTTTTCTCTTGGTGAAAGTATCTACAAATTCCCTTTACCTTTAATTAATGAATACAATGCTTAACAAGTTTTTCTTTTCGTTAAATGAATGTAATTTTATCGAAGAATGAGTCCTAAATCCTGAAGGCATATTTTTTAAATTTCAATTGGACACACACAAAGCTAAAAAAAAGTATACAATAAAAGCCAAAAATAATGGAAAGAGAACAAACAGAGGTTTATTCAAAAGAGTAAACGTTATTTCCGTAGCTCATAACCGAATGAATTTAATGTATGGCCCGCGTCCATTAACAAGCAGGAATTAACGAAATTGTTTATGTCTGGCTTAAAACAATGAAGGTAATAATTAGTTTTTCCAGGGTCCTCGCGAGAGCCAAGCTTCGCGATAATAATTGCGCAAACCAGGTTCCAGCGGGAATATAACTGAGTTCTGTTCGCCGCCGAAATGGGGTGCGAACACAAAACTAAACCATGCATGTGTAAACCAGTTTAAATGGCATATAATAAATGTCCTATGGATACACGAATTGGTCGCATAGCTACACCGCAATAAGCGTGCTCCATTTTTTTAATACACTTGTTAAGCGCCACGTAAAGCAGTTAATTTTCACCTGCGAGTACGAAATGGTCGAATAAAATGCGATGTGTACATCAGAGATATCAAGTTAGCGAGCAACGACCTTTTCAGTACATTATTCAAACCCCCAAAATAATTTTCTACTTTTATTGGTTCGTGAAACTCGATAATCACTTGAATCTGAAGGGTCGATCAGGGATTTTATTATTTTTTGCTTTCATAATTTGAATGTTGCATTTCTTTTCGTTGAAAAACCAATATCATTGTGAAGCGCGAGTAACTCTTTGAGTAACAACTGGAAACGAGGGTCATTTAGTTGTGGTATACCCAATAAGACTTTCCACATGAATTCAACCCAGTCATGAAAATCTATTTGAAAGGTTGCTCAGAATTTTCCTGCTTTTCTTCGCTTTTACAAAATGCATTTTATGTTAGTATTAAAGCTATGTAGTTCTAAATAAAATGGTATTCAACATTTTAAATACTCTGTGGATTAAAATATTGGCTTAAAATTTATTGCGAAGTAAAACTGTTTGGTTTCTTGCAGATGACATTCATGTGAAAATTTAGGTATTTCTTAACTGGGAGGTTAAAAATCTACGTTTTTATCTCTAAAGCCTTCTGAAATAAATGATTCTATGATCATTTTCGATTGATTTAAACGCATCTCATTTAGTCAATTGAAAACTTTTTCGTTTCATTTGTAAAATACAAATTATATTGAAAATTGATTTTTGATGAACACTAAAAAAATGCACGTCCATGTTGATGGAATTTGTGTTTAATATGTTAAATAAACTACATCAAAATAACCATCGTTTTTTGGAAAGTTACAAATAGAAAAGACTCCGCTATTGTTTACAAACATATATATGATCTACAATTCGTATCGATATTTCTCGCAAAGCTTGGGCAGGACTATAAACTTTCCAGGATTACAAAGGATTAACCTTTTTCTGCCCACATTGGTATACTGACTATGAAAAATTTATAGCGTGCATTTTATTTTTCTGATTCGCTACGAGCTCGGAATACATAATCCGTAATACAGATTATAGACAAGAGCTAACTCGCTTTAGCTGCTTCGTAAACATTTTTTCTCACGATAAAAGAGTTGCTCAAGCAAAAATATGTAATCTTCCTAGAAGCAATATTAAATCTCCTAGAATAATCCTAGGTATAATACGGAAAGACATAAAATCAACTAACTTTTTTATACATATAATAAATAACCCAAAATATGTCGAATACGTGGACAAAGGGGAGAGAAGACAAGCATGAATCAAATTCAACAATAAAGAAATTCCTTGGAAGAGAGACGGCTTACGAGTAGCAAGAAAGGCTCGAAGGGAATTCTTGTGGAAGATTTAGCTGTCGCGAGAGATTTCCGTTTGCAGAACTTTACTCTCGAGATCAAGACCGTAACAAATCTCTGTTGAGTCCTGTGCAAAGTTACATTTCAATCGAAAAATTGCAAGAATAAACTCAGCCTCAAACTTGCCAACTTGTAATAAAAACACACCATCTCTTCATTATATCTCAACCAGTCTATGGATAACTATCAAAAAACTATCCAAGTACTCGAAATTCGCTATTTGATATTTCTCATAATAACGAGAAACGAAAACAATACAGTTAGAAAAAAATTATGTTTCATTCAACAAAAAATTTGGTGAAATGAATAAAACTTGTATGAAATGAACCAAACATGTTTGTTTCAATCAAACAAAGCTTTTGGCTAATTCCTTCTGTTAATTTTACAAATTAAATGCTAAGTAATAATATTTCTGATATAAAATGTTCATAGATTTTCAAATATAACACAGAAAAAACAGAAGTGAATGTTTGTTGCGGTTAATTTTCAAGTAGATAAAGTCAAATTTTTTCGCATCAAAACAAAATAAGATTAAATAGAGTTGACATGGTAACCATTTTCCATGTGGTGGGTAAATCTTAACACACGAAGTTAATTTTGGTTGCAGGGAAAGATTACTTTGAAATCGCTGTAAAGATTACATTTCGTTTTTTCTTTGAAGGATTTCTACAAATATGTACAAAGATAAATTAATCTGCTTTTTCTCAAAAATAAATTTTACTTAATTTTGAGTTATGACAATATTGGTCTTATTCTTAGTACGATACTGAGGGTTCTCTTCTCTCCTCTTTATAAGAGACTGACTTCCTCCTCTTTCTTGTCAGGGTAGTAGCGGTCTCCCCCAAGGAAATTATAAATTGGACGGCTTACTTGCTTCGTGTCTAACGAGGAGACGTTCGAATAAACACGACGGGCCTGGTACTCCAAGAGGAAAATTAAATTTACTGAAAATCGTTCATAAGAGTGGAAGTTAAAAAAAAATTCTAAAAAGAGAAAAAGTGACGGATTCACTGAAGTGGGCGAGGAATAAAGTTGGAACGAGTAAACCACCGAAACGGGAAGCATTTATTTCTTTCCGATATTTATTCCGTGTATTTATGTCCACACTGGAAAAGGTGTCTATCAAAAGTATAATCGATTTTACGCGTATAAAAAAATACAAAAAATAACACAGTAGAATCGCAAAAACACATATATTTTAACGGTTAATTAAATAGCTTTTTAGTCAATCTCAATTTGACATATTGCAATTTGAACAAGCTGAGCCTTTCCTATAATTTTCTAGAGTAAATTCAAATAAAATGCATTACTTCTGATTGAGATAAATTTACGTTTTTTTTTAGAAAAAACGACTATTTTATACCTGCGGTGGATCGATACTCGACAATCATTTGATAATTCAGGGAAAATTTCTGGTTTGCATTCGAGACAGGCGTTTGAAGGCCTTGATAACCATGAGAACATATTCTATCAGTTTCGTGTTGGCAATATGTCAATTTTTATCAGTAATATTTCCGCTTCGATGGAATAGTTACTACACGCTCCACACATTCATTCAGGTGAAACTTGCGGAATTTTGACATTGTGAATTTGCTTCACGAGCTTCACAAATGCTATGCGATATTAACCAAAACGGAATATAGTTAACGAGACAATGAACATATTATAATTATGATTCAAACAATATTGCTGCTTTTCTGTCCCCTAGTAAATGCAATTTCCTGATTCATGTTAATTTCCTTTGAGCTATAGATAAAGCTCAAATCCATATAAAATCTGTGAATTTTACGTAATGTTAAAATATAACTGGATCGTAGAAAGTTTGAATAGAAAACATATCAAAACATCAATTAAAGATGTATTCTACGTACAGCCAATCTCAAAATTGTATCAAACTTTATAGTGATTTATAAAATCAACGAAAATAGAACTCAACATAACATAATAACTTAACATCTAGATATTTAGGCTTAACATATTTAATGTTTAGCTATAGGACATCCATCTAGATCTTAAGGGCTAGTTTCTGTGGATATTATAAGATGTATGCTTCATCAAGTGAACCACATTTGTCAACAGCATTTTTCACGAAATTGACTATAAGCTTCATCAAGTGGCCGATAGAGGTATGGCGCTTTCCTGCACTCGGAGAACGACTTTAACATCTTGGATGTTTCAGTTAAACATCTCGGAAGTTTCAGTTTAACATAAATATATTTCTATGCCTAAATTCTCAAAAAGATAGCCGATGTTACTCGTTAATATCTGTACGCTTCGCGGTACTATCTTATACACCGTTAGAAATTTCTGTCGGAATTTTCATTATTTCGAGGAATGTCTTAAACGTTGTAATAAACGTTATACGAAATTGTCAGAAATTTTTGGCCTATCCTGACGTCTTGGACAGTCAAGTAACGTTTCGAGAACTTATTTTTTCCGTGCATAATTAATTTTCGCAAATTTTAAAGCAGAAACCTAAGCGTCCTTTAGAAAAACATAATTTATGTTTAACTTATCTATTTAACAAAAGTTAATGAAATTTTTGCGTTTTAGCTTGCGTTGTAGGTCAAAGCTGTAACTTTTATCGAATCCTAATGATCATTATCTGATTTTATTCTACGAACTATTCTGTACAGCTTTCTTAAGTTAATTTTTATTTTTTAATTATTCAATAATGATACACTACGTCATTATTTTTGTTAACAAATTATTCCCCAAATAATTTTAATTTTAATCAAAACCAACCAAACAGACTAAACATACCTCAAACAGAGTTGTGAAGAATCTTTCCTACAGCGAAAGTAAAAACGTAAAAATTCAAATAACTATTGTTAATGAACCAATTTCAACCCAAACTTTTTTCCCCCAGTAGGCTTTAGTATCTCTTCTGAAATTAGTTACAAGATACAATCAGTATGGTTTTCTTGATTTTGTAAATCATTTTAAAATCATTTTTTGAGTAAGAAATTTAATTGTGAATCAGTTTTCTCCTTTTATTAAAACAGTAAATGATTTGTCACATTCGGTGAGTGTATACTCGATTGGGCAGCATATTTCTCATGTTTGCGAAAAAAAAATACGCCATGCGTTTGCCTGTTTTATTTGTCGACAAAAAAATCGGATCTCAATTAAAAGAGCGCTAAGGGTAGGAGAGTTCAATTCACGCGGGGTGGGTATTTAATTGCTGGCCCCTCTTTCCAACAATTCACTAGTATGCGAGTAATAAAATGTTTCGGAACTTCAAAGCTTCCTCGCAACTACTGTTGGTACAATGTTGAACCTGCCTTTTCAAACCTTCGCTTTAATTTGCTAGTCATGAATCACTAATCACTATGAATATAAATAATAGTCAATCTTTGATTTAAAAGCTTCGCTTAAGTAAAAACATGTTGAAATTTGAAAACATCAATACAGTGAAACTTTCAATTTAGAATGCAAACCTGAAATATTTTGAGTCTAAAAGCTATCGAATTACGCTGGACATCAGTGGCGGAATTTCACAGAATTTGTACAGTGTACACTCTGTATGCTTTGACCGCTCTGCCATTTTCCCTAAATGCTAAAAGGGAAGGAGGGATAATAGGTATCTTTTTTTATTGAGGGTTTTCACAGAAAACAAGACCTATCATTTTTATAATCTTGTATGGCCTCATGACATCTCTCTTACCTTTTTAGACTTCTTACCATCATCATCATTATTGTTTATGATTTTTAATCATCAATAATAAGGGGCCATTCATAAATTATTTTTTCATCATTCTTAACTTGGATAATGATACTATGGCAGGCCCCCCACCCCTTCCCGAACGTACCACATATTTTTGGAATCACAACTACTAAATCGATAAAAATAAAACCGTCTGGAAACGGAAATATTTCAGATTTCTTTTGCAAAACTCCAAGGACACATATAAGATAATAAATTGATCTGTCATAGAAAATTATGATGTTCACGAAAGTCATATATTTCAATATCTTCATGGTTCAACAACAAAAAATGTAAAATTTATTATCTATCACTACCTAAAAGCAAAAAATCGTCTGTCACACTGTGACACCGTCTCATTGATAATTGATTTTTCGGAAATGAATAACTTTTTTCGATAACACTTTTTTTCTACGTATTCATCAACTTAAAATCTCAGGGACGTGTCACCAATCAGAAAAAAGTGAAAATTATAATTTTTTTCACGATTTTAAAATGCTTTTCAGAACCCATGATATTCTAATCTCAAAACTAAAACTTAATTTTCTCGGGACTGGCAGATTTTTTTATCAAACTTTTTCTCCCTGTATTCAGTAACTTCGATAATAACTTCAAAATTGTTTGTTTCATGAAATGTAGGGCTTATTCCTAAAAAATAACAAATTTTTGTTACATCTTACTTGTTAAAAAAATTTAATATGTGTAACTAATTGAAAGAATTTTTTAGCCTTTTTTCATTTATTTTTTATCGAAAACTAAGAAAATTCATTTGCAGAACTAAAAGGGCCCAGCGGAAACTCTAAACAATTTACGTTGAAATAAAAAAAATGTATGAGAGTATTTTTTCCCCAAAAGGAAGACATTTAGGGGGTAGCGTTTGTAAAATTCAATAACTCAAATTTGTATTGGGCACTCTTGGAATTATGTTTAAATGCTGTAAAAACTAAAATAGTTGTAACCTTAGTTATAATTTCTGTCAGTCCTTTTATACCCTTACAACAATAGGATATACAGGGATATCCTATTCGATCCCATTTATCTCCCAGATTATCCTCAAGATATCCGGGATGTCTACAGGATGTTTCTGGCATATTCAAATGTCCCAGAAACGTCCCATAGAAACCCGGATATCCGACGGGTTATCCCCGGAATAACCTGGGAGATAAATAGGCTCGAATGGAATATCCCGTTATATCTTATTGCTGTGAGGGTAGAGTTCGAGGAAGAAACAACTCCTAAAAATGCGATCTAGCGGAGGTGGATTATCCCGGATTCAAAGTATATTACTTAGGATTACTAAAATCACCTCATATTACTTGAATTACAAGGGGACTACCTAGAATTACATGTGGATTACCTAGGATTACAGGGTTTGTCCGGAAAGTAATACGACCACATTCGTGAAAAAAAATTTATTCAACATATCGTAACAAATCTTCAAAATTCTTCAAAGTAGGAGTAGGGCCCTTGAGCTTCAACAGATTTTTTCCAGCGCGATTTCATGCTTGGTATGCATCCTGGAAGGCCTTCTCTGGAACATCACATGACCCTCGTCGAAGCCTTTTCGACGTCATCTACACCTTGAAAATTGCATCCTTTGAGCACCTTTTTGATTCGTGGGAACAAAAAAAGTCAGCAGGAGGCAGGTCAGGACACTTTGGGAACCAGCTTGGAACACACTTTTTTCATCTGCAAATCTTCGGTAAATGTTTCGTGCACAATGGTTTTGTTCATTCCTAAATTGTCTGCTATCATCCGAACACTTAATCGACGATCAGAATTCAACATTTTGTGCACACGATTTACATTCTTCTCGGTTTTGCTCCTTGACGGGAGAACGGGATGCGTCTTCCACGACCTTGTTTACCCTCCTTAAACATTTTGTGCCATCGAAAAACTTGGGATCTTGAGAGGCACTCACCCTCAAAGGCCTGCTGTAACACGGAGAATGTCTCAGTTGCAGATTTGCCAAGAAGTTTACCTAGTAATACAAGCTTTTTGCGAAAGATTACATTGGGTTCCTGATATTACCCCAGATTACTTGGATCGCCTCAGATTACAAGTGAATTACCTAGCATTACAAGTATATTACCCAGGATCTCAATAAGATTACATAGGATTACACTGAGATTACTTAGAATCTCAATCGGATTACATAGTATTACACTGGATCAATGGGATTACCTCGTATTTCAAGTAGATGACCGAGGATTACAAGTTGATTACCTAGGATTACCATTGGATTACTTGGGATTACAACTGGATTACCTGGAATCATAGGTGGATTACCTGGGTTTATAGGTAGATTACCTAGGAATCGCAAGTAGCCTGCCTAGGATTATAGGTGGATTACCTGGGATTACCATTGGCATGCATATGATTGCAAGAAGATTATCTAGAATAACACTGGATTATTCCTGTTTACAACGGATTACCTAAGATTACAAGTGGATTACCGAGGACTTCAAGTAGACTACTGCGGATTACAAGTGGATTACCTAGGAGTACAAGTGATTACCCCGGATAACAAGATTACCTAGTATTAAACTGGATCACTGGATGATTCGAATTGCGACGTTTTACCAGAACGGCTTACAGAGTCGATTTGAAACCTGATATGCTAAGTGCAGTGTAAGTTTCTTTTGAAATGAGATGTATTCAATTTCAATAAAAAATGGGTATACTAACATGTAAAGCGCATAGAATGAGAAAACCGTATGTTGTGTTTCCAGTTCGTGGTTATTTATAAAGACGACGGAATGGTTTCCTGTTTAAAGGCATGTGGGAAGAAGAGGAGGAAAGGAGCTCCAGATTCAAGGCAGAGTCAGCAATTCGAATTCCAACCAAGTGCGAATAAAGCGAAAAGCAAGGGACATCAATCAGATCCCACTTGCGCTCGTCGCGAAAATAACTACAAAGCTCTTACTGCATATCCAAGGCGCGTGGAGCGATACCCAGAGTCTTTGCAAACGAAAACGATACATCATAAGGAACCGTAGAAAATCGATCCTATAGGATGGTAGAAAAAATAGGCATCTGTTACCGCCTAAAAGCTAGTATTCGAATCCTGGAATTTCGTATTCAGAGACCGTTTCGCTTTCCATGATTTGGAACGTTCGAACAGCCTGTTTAGCGAAATTGGGTGGCAGAATATAAATTTTCTTTCGTGATTTCTTTTTCTTCCTATTTCAGGCTTGTTAGAAAATTGGTTCAAAATCAGAAAGAAATTGTTCCTAATTAGCAATTCTAGCTTCTATTGAAATTTAGTTTAATCAGTAAAGTTTTTCTCTCGTCTTAAAATACCGAGAAATTGATAGCAATTTTTGACATTAGATTTCATATTTCAAAAATAATAATAAATAGCAAGTGAATGCAGATTGTACATGTACAATGAAAGGACTAGGGGAAACTACGCAAGAGTAGGTCACTAAAATTGAAAAAATATTATCTATCATACGGAAAATTATTGAGAAAAAATCACACTAAGCTAATCTTTTAACTATTTTCGTCCAAAAATAATTAATAAAATCCATCATTACGTTGATTTAAATGTTTTCAGGAATCAATCTCGAAATAACTTGTTCACAGCTTCTTTGAAAAACGGGTTTTAGTGAAAAAATTAAAGATGAAATCACTTTTATTACTGTAAAATATTACACATGAAATTCCAACTTGAATCTCTTTAATAGGGTAAAATTCTTTTAAAAAATTTTTTTTATCAAACCGTGATTCATTGACACTTTCGGATCCCGGAGGGTGCAAAAAGTTGGTAAGATGAATTTCTCGCAAAGCCTAAATGAACTTAACTGACAGGAAGGCATATGTTATGACAAATTGCCGTTTTTGAGTCCATTCAGCTTATACCAACTTGGCTAACAGCAATTTGTAAGCAATTTTTAGAATGAATTTTACAGGAGAGGGAAAAAACCTTTCTGGAGGAACAATGTACAACCGATTGAGTAAATTATTTTTTTTGTGTGGGTGGATGGATCGGCTTAATAAACACCATGTAAAAAAAAGATAGATAGAGAGAAAGATAGATAGAAAAAGGAAAAAAAAGGTTTTCGCTTACACTGTACTTGTGTTGCATATTTTTCCTTTCCGATTCTCCAGAGTGTAATTCCTTCCAATAACATAAAAATTGCCCTGAATTATTTTTGTAAATGTTTGATTATTTTTACAATTTTCACGGAGCAAAAATTTGAATAATATGATTTTTACCCTTATAAAAAATAAGGAATGCAACCCCTGGGGGTCGAAATGCTGTATATAATATCGGTGTTCAATAATAAACCATCTCCAGTTTGTTTAAATAAAAATTTTGCATAGAAACAGAGATATCTTGAAAAAACTCTTTTTGGGGGTGAACTTCAGTGGTGTTTTTCACTCCTTCAGAATGTTTTTCAGTAAAAAATAAAATATACGTACCTCATATTTTTTGTCCTCTGCAACATAGCGAAGTTACGTTGAAATCGGTGACTGACACTTCGATAACCTTCTCCTGTGAGAAGTGAACGTGAACCAGTGAACCTCACTGATTAAATCATTGTCGGAATTTCACTGAGTAAACCAGTGAAATCTCACTGATTGTCAGTGACACACTTCTGGATGTTTTGACTAGTGAGATTTCACTGGAAATTAGTGAGATTTCACTATGGTTCATTTTAAGAGAGTGCTATCTTCAAAACGTTTTTTGAGGATTAATATACCTAAAAAAAAGTTTCTTTTGACACGATTTGCACAATTCACTTTAAAAAAAATGGTCACTGTCCAAATTTCGTCCAGTTGTTCAATTTTGTTGTTGCGCAAATTTCGTCCAAATTTTTTGATAAAAAGCTTTGAGATTTTGCTGTTGTTAGATTATGGTAAATTTAAATAACCTATTCCACTAACTCTCCTGCTCTTGAATATAAGAAGATTTTAATTATATTATTATTAAATTATTCATTAATTGATCAATATTCTGGACTGCAAATTTGAATCATTTCAATTTCAAGGCCATCAAATTAGACTTTGCAATACTAAAAAATGGAAATAATTTCAATTTGGAAGCAGTCGTTATTAAAAATTACAAAATAAAGCTTTTGAAGTTCAAAATACATTTTCCGTTGGTAAGTTAAATTGTTCGAAGAAAAAAATGTGTGTGCGACGTGGCCATAGGTGTGATGTACCGCGGTTCTGATAGGAGCCGGTGTCATTTTTGGATGGCAGTTGGTTCCAATGGAACCCTGCGGTAGTTTTTTAACCCTTTTTCAAATTATATATATATATATATATATAATTTTTTGTAAAAACAATTTTGAGAAAGTTATAAATTTTAAATTGAATTGAATACAAATTTTCTGAAATCTTCTAAATCAAAAAAAAACTTGTAATGCATTCTAAACATTGGAAAGTTGCAAACTTGAAAACCTATATATATAATACATAATTAAATAATATAAATTTAAGTAATATAAAGCGAAACGTCTGACCAAAATTAGTCTCTACTACTGGACTTATTCTTATAAATATAATGACGTGTAAGTTTTCCGGAATTTTGTCGCAGATTTTCGAAAATGAAATTCATATCATTATAAAGGCACTGAATTTGTATTACTGAATTTTGGTAAAGCTAACTGGTCAAGTATAGCGACAGGGCTAGCATTATGGAATTTTCCGTAACGTAGACATTACGCATTATAAAATTAGACCTCAGCTATAGATTTTTTAATATCATTACGCAAAAATGTAATATTTGTTTAAAAAAATATAAAAGTGCAAGTCCTATATACTACAGCCTCAAAAGTGGAGCGATACACACCGTGGTAAGAATATCACAGAACTTTATTTTCTCAATAATACTCTAACAATATCCAGCGGGTAGATTTGCTTTTGAAAATAACGAGATCAACTTGTGTATTCGTGCAAATACTACAAAACAAATCTTTGGCTTGTGATCTGAAAATAAGGTTAATCGAACGCCTTATTGCTTAAAAATAAAATGAAAACTAGATCTTTAACAAATGTTTAATGAATTCTTCAAAATGTATTTGTGTCTTAAGACTTTTCACCAAAATATCTGTAGTCCTCAACAAAATATTTTTGTCGATACCATTTTATCCAGAAATATAGTCGTACAAATATAAATAGCCTTTATAAGTTTCAGTGATACTACATTATTTCAAATGTAGATGAGCCATTATTTTCGCGCTTTTTTCAGTTTATAAAACCGTCAATAAAACATTTCGTTTTTTTAACGTTTTGTATGAAACCTAACAATTGTTTCCTCAAGGATGGTTCAAACATTTCTCTTTCTCTTTTATTCTATGGTCCAAATAAAATTTCCGAGAAGATAAAAAGATCGAAATAGCGAAAACGCGAATTGGGGAGTAGAGGCTGCGTCGGAATTCTGAGAACAATTCTTTTAGTGGGTTAGCAGCTCGATGGTGGAATGAAAGTTATAGGTGCTTGCAAGAAGGGCGGGAAGGATTTGTTGCACGCGAAGAGTGAAACTCGAAAGGATGTATGATCACGGATCCGCAAGTTGAAAGGAATGTGGCTACATGAAAAGAGAGAGGGGGTGGAGGGGGGTGAAATTGAGGTATTGCCCTTGCGAATTCTATTGTGACGTCTTATAATGGCAACCTACACGGGCGGCGTAAACTGCAAAATAATTACAGATCCCTCCAAGACATGCACGTTACAAAATAAAACAATTCTACAATTCTACAAACAATTCTTTACGCTTTCCACAAATTTCAAAAGTACGTGGGCCACGATACTGTTATAACTTCTCCTACCTTCTATTATTTTATAGAGTATTTTATTTATGAATATGAAAATTGCACCTTACACTTTTCGTTTCATTGAAAATAACATTTTTACAACACTATCATGAAAATGGCGTGTTTTCGTACTTATGATCTGTGTGTAATGTGGCGCATTTCGAACGATGCGAATAAAGAACGTACGAAATGAGGAATGCTTACGAAAAGGCCTCTTTTCGTAAGCATTCCACATTTTCACAATAAGTGAAAGGAAGATAGTTAGATAAAGACGGAAATAGGTCGATGTTTTCAGCGACAACTGTAGCGCGCTCGTCTCGCGACATACCGTGCAGAAATATATACGCTATAAAAACTAATCAGTACTTAAAATATTAAATTTTGTCTTTTCAAACTGATAACATTTTTTTATGAGTAAACTATAAACTTTTATTAGTAATTTGTAATAAAAAAGTAATTTTTCATTTATGTAATTTAAATTTTCCCGCAACTTTGACTTGAGCAACTATAGCGCACCTAGCGGCGTAGAGGCTACCGGCTTTTATAACCTTATTTCTGAATGCTGTCACGCGTTTGTTGGTTGGTTTTTTTCCAGACGGGGGGCTTCGCCCCCCGAACCCCCCAGCGGGGGCTTCGCCCCCTGCACCCCCACC
>CAKNYM010001709.1:0-15309 GCA_932195095.1 Andricus curvator | reverse complement strand
ATTTCGATATGTTGGTTGGTCGACCACCGATTGACGGAAGGTGTTAAAGATCCATAACGCAAGAAAAGTATGTTGGCAGGGAAAAGAATGGTAGAATGAGACATAATAGGATAAAGCTAAACCAAAATTCCAGGCTCTATGAATATAGATCGATTAAATATAATCTTGTTCGCTTCGGTGAATTTAAACGGGGGGCTTGGATATTCGGTAACCCACATCACCACCACAAAAGGCTGGCATGCGTCGATTCAGTGGCACGGCAAAGGATTTTGCAGAATACCCGAACAGCACGTAAGATTCGGAGGGGTGAAAAATCTGCACAAGGTTGGCGCATGCGCACATCAATTTTGTCCAGCGACAGGATCATTTACGCATACAGAGGAACCCAGCAGGTCTATCGTTACTACACTACAATAGTATCTACAATGCACACTTAACTCATACAGCAACATCACAGGTATTAATATGGGTGTATGCGAGAGGATTGACGATACGGTACGCCATAGCATGCCGTATCGCGTTTCGGTATCGTACCGGCTACAATGCAACCCCAGAGGAGGTGTATTTTTCCTCGGGGCGGAAGTATAGGGTAGAATTCCGAGCACGGGATGCTTTCTGACTTCCGCTTTATTATAACGGCAAGTATATCGTTTTACGACATCGCTGCATCCTGCGTTACTGCTAGTAATGATGTTTTTAAAGTGTCATCAGGGCGTAGCTCGTTTCGTACCGATGTGTTGAGTTGACAAGGTTCTAGGAGAAAGAGACAAGGGCTGTGATTTTAATGATGACGCTGTAAAGAACCACCGAGAGAGCTCTGCCTTTGCCAAAGCGACGCGCGCTAACGCTCGCGAGATGTATGATTAAAATGCTCAAATTCTACCGTAAAAACACGATTATTTGCCTCAAAGCAGGCAGTCTTTGTATTCTATTCACGTCACAAAGCTCACCTTTCTTGCACTTTTATTTATCTCATAATATCACGACAGTAGAATATATTTCGGTTAGAGGAGACCACCCTACAGTAGATAATGATCCTACAGTAGATAATCAAGAATTATAAGCGAAAATATAAGTAAAATAATCAACTCTAATTTGAATACATTAACCTCGACATTAACACGTATCATATCTTAATTATTAATCAATGGGAGATCCCATTTTTTAATTTCATTCAGATTTTATTGCTCTTATCTGGCACGTGGATCTGACCTTCGGCCCCTGACATAAGACGGCTCACGTCGGTCCTCCCCTTGTACAGTGAGCTTTTACCATTGACTAGTCTGCCGTACAAGTTAAAAAGACACTCTTGTCATATTTTTGACGAAAATGAGATTTTCATATCAATCGATTTGCAAAAGAAAACTGCATCTATCTACGCAACCGAGAATTCTGACAAATAGATTTTATTAAATAAGATGTTTTTTGCGACTGAAATTTGTAATTCGCTGCAGGATTAAACCACAAGTCAATAAAAATTGTATTTGGCCTTTAACACCAGGTATGACAATACAACTCAGAAAGACCGCGTGTCGACTCGCGGTCTTTTTAACTTGTAAAAGCGTCGAGTACAATAAGGTCTAATGCTACTTTACAGGTAATCGATTCGCGGCTTTTTCTCCTGTATTTTTCTCTACGAAAACCGCATAATAAAAAAAGTATTTTTTTTTACAGAATGAGAAAAGTATTTATCAATTTGTATGAATGATGTTGAAACATTTATAAAAAAATCCGGACTTGGCGCTTACACAATACATGTTTCCGACACTAATTTTGTGACAAAAGGAAAGTCGTATCATTACTATAAGAATTTTTCACGTAGATTATGAATCTGATAACGAAAATAATTCATCACGTAAAGTTCTTGAAGACAAATAGGGTCAAAGAGTGAAAACAAAAACAAACAATCGATTTTTCCCCTTCTTCGAAAAGTTGTTAAATACTACAGACAAGGCGAAATATTCTACGAGATAGCTCAAATGGAAGCTTGAAGCTTAATCTATGACTCATTCTGAAAGAAAATAACGGACTACGGCGCTTTAGTAAAGAAGAAAAGGAATAATACAAATGTAACTACTATTGAGGTTTAAAAAACATTTATATCATGAGGAAACTAATTTTGGCAAAAAAAATGGTTTCATTAATTTATTATATAATGCCTTTCAATACAATTATTTGTTGTATTGTAAAATATTTACAAATAATTTTTAATATACTAGAATTACATCTTTTTTAGATAATTAGGACCTAATGCTGTTTTGAATCAAATCTGTATTTGAAGAAAAAGTTGGCTAGAGTAATAGTTTTTGTGTAAAATATTTTTTCTAATGCTTAGGTTAGAATAAAAAAAATGTTTTGCGCACAAACTATTGAAATTACTCCATTTTTCACTCCAAATACAGATTTTATTCAAAAGAAGAATAGGCCCTAATTAACTAAAAATGATGTAATTTTAATATTTATGTAATTATAATGTAATTTTTTTACAGAATGAGAAAAATATTCATCAATTTGTATGAATAATGTTGAAACATTTATAAAAAAATAATTCCAGAATTCTTTTTCGAGACAAAATCTTTTTCGTTGATTTTCTCCGTTCGAAGCTGAACAGACAGAAGTGTCTGTTTAACTTGTACAGCAGTAGTGACGTTTGACTACGGATGTATTTCACTTAACCCTGCCACGTGGCACTTGGAACCGTGGACGTTTACCCTTGGCTTATAACGTTTGGCATCTGAGGTATTACCCCTTATCCTGGTTTTTGACACCTAACCTTTGACCTCTGACCTTTTCCGGGCGCTTCTTGCATGTGTTTTTTAAATTTATAATATATCTAAAAGAATACTAGTGCCAAAAGTATCTACAAATAAATTGTATACACCCCGATCGATAATTTTTGTTTTATACGCTGTATTTTTAGAATCTATCAAGAGATTTTAATTTACTTTCTTAATATGATGAGGATCATCGTCTTTTTTCGAAAGCCACCAACAAATGGGTAAAAAGCTCAATATTAATAAAGTGGCGACAATGTTAAAGGGAAGACGAATGTATTATGAGAAACTACACCTTTTGCCAATTTTTGTTGAATTTTTTTTGCACGCTTCTATAAAATAGAAGACTTTTATAAAGAATCTTATTATGGTTTGAAAGCCGCAGAAAAATTGTGATTCCCCTTTTAGCAACAGTTTTAATGTTCACATAAATGAAAACTAGAATTACACATATACCTCTATTTCTTAGCAAAATATTTTCAGTAATAAAAAGTATCCAGGTATGGAAATAAAAAAAGTTTGGTAAAATGAGGTGGAAGACGACTTTTAATTCCAATTTACAAATAAAATACACAAGTTAAACTCAAATAAAAATCTTTTAATGTTTCATGTGATATACATATTATGCTGAATTTTATAGTTCCTCATAAAGTAGATATCAAAAGAGTATTTATTTCTGAATTTTATTCACTGAATGTTGATGTGCTATTGTACCTTGTATAGAGAATTCCTTCATTCCTAAAACAATACGATTTTAAAAGAAATTCAAATATATATATATATATATATATATATATATATAGACATAAAAAAGGGTTAAAGAACCACCGCAGGGTCTCACTGAGAGCAACTGCCATCTAAAAAATGACACCGGCTCCCAGTAGAACCGCGGTAAATCACACTTATGGCCACGTCTCACGACCGTGAGATGGGTAGTGACAGGGCACGATGAAATCACAACGACAGGCCGGCGAAACCTTCGTGTGTCTTGAGGATACGAAGCGACCCAAGGATGAGAGTTTTCTGCATCCATCTCGCAAGTGCCTTGGCATATTTTTGGCACGCGGGTATGGCTTTAAGGTTACGAGCCAGTGATAGTTTCGCAACTCCGAGAGCACCTATCACAGATCTCTTTTAAGGTCTTGATACCTCTCCTCCTTTTCTTTCTCCTTGGCAGTGATGTTGTATTCGGACGGAGCCGAGAATTGGATCACGAATATAGTTCGTTTCTCGAAGTCTTGGAGAACGATGTCAGGCCTCGAGTGTGCAACGGAGACTGTTGTCCGAAAATCGTAAATTCCATAAAATTTGGCTTTTCTCGTTTTGAACAATTGACTATATCTCCCTTGGAGCTTTCAGCAGGGCAGGGTCGCGACCAACACCTTAAGAGTGACAAAGATGGTAATAAAGCACTCTTAGGGTCACATTATGTCTATAGATATACGTAGTTCCTGCGTCGGTCGGACACCCCGATAGTATGTGTTCTAGGTACTCAGCGTGTGCATGGCACGCTCTGCACCTATCGCTGGGAACTTCTTGACATAAAATGCGGTTACGGTATGCTAAGGTGGAAATGACACCGTCCTGGCATGCAAAAATAAACCCTCTGTACCTGAATTAAGCCCTGATGATTTGAGGAAAGCAAAAGTTTGCTCCTTCGACAAGGACTGTTTTTCTACATGTCTGTGAAAGTTTCCGTGCATTTTCTTGTCGAGTAGCTGTTGGTGAAATTTCTCAACCTCTGCTTTCTTCACTTCGGCTTTTAGAAGTGAAGTATCTAGATATGGAGTAATGCACTTTCCTCACTTCTGATGTTAAAATTGAGGCCAAGGGTCTCGGCCGCTTGATCCGCGGCTTTGTAAAGGAGCGCTCCTTCGCCAGTTAGCTCGTGGTTCCTGACCATTTTTAGGAGAGGATCTCTGCCATTCGCAACGATGTAAGCTGTACTTAGAATAATTCGGTTATGAAGACACTGGAGATTCAGAAGTCCGCGTCCGCCTTGACGGCATGAAATGTATAATCGCGGAACTGACGAATTGATATGCAAGCTTTTATGCATATGCATGATCTTACGTGTGGTGATATCAAGGGCCTAAAGCTCGTTCTTCGTCCATTGAACCACCCCAAACGAGTAGAGTAGAACCGGGACGGCAAGCATGTTAGTCGGAGATACCTTGTTCAACGCGGACAGATTGATTTAAATGAAATGTCAGAATGCAGTGTCAAGAAGAAGTAAATAACAATCTAATTCCCCAAATGTGTTAAAAGTAGACGGGTCTAGGAAATTAAAATTGAAAGGAAATTAAAAAAGATTTTAAATGGAGCAAGATGAGCAAAGGCTTTGAAGTATATGTACCGCCATATAAATTATTTTACCTCTTTGCCTGTCCAAATACTGCAAACCAAACGCATATCTCTCCATTTTTCATTATACGTCACACGGAAAGAAAGAATGTAATGTCACTGCTATATTAATTAATGTACTGCCACATCCCAGCACAAAATATTAAAGAAGACTCATCATTTATATAGGCTAAACAAAATAACTTCTTTTCTCATCTATCACAAAACTAAAACATGTTTTAAACAAAAATTTTAAAAATTGTTCACTTATTATGATATTAAAAATAAAAAAGTGTTGTTATAGGGGACAAGACGTTGGCGCATCTAAAAGAACAAGTGAATTTAAAAGAAAAATATAAAACTGTAAATAATGGAAAAAATGTACTTTAGGTATAACTTGATGTCTTGTTTAAAGTAAGTGAAGAAAGTTTTCAAAATAAAAAATACATAAAACAGGTTAATGTTAGATTCTCTAAAGTATGCGCTTGCATCAAGTTAGCCGCTATTTTAGGTGATTGACGCACCACTATTATTGTTTTATATTGCAATATATTAATAACTAATTGGATTACATAATTGATGTTTATATTACATTCTTCACTTGTAATAAGATATTTTAATTTGAGGTCAATTCAGATGTAAGACAACGCTGTAATGAACAACTCAAATTAGCACATAATCTGACATGTGATTTGTATTATTTTCCACTGTTTTGTACCAAATCGCTGGGCTCTAGTCTTATTGTTCTTTTACCGGAGATCAAGGAATTCATATGGTAAAAGTATGTAAGGGATGTATAGGAGAAGGGGTACATTTCAGATCAATCTAGAATTTCCATGTTGCTTATTCAAACATCACGTTCGTTCCGCAAACAGAAAAAACTGGGGGTTCAGTAATGTTGCGACTCAAGTAAAAATTGGCATCATTTAGAACTTAGGCTCTGAAGGAACTCTTATTAAGGGTTCCTTTTTAGTTCGTTGATATCCGATAGATGGCCATCGGCAGATGTCGGGGTTTTCAACTGCGCATGTGCTGAAAAGCGCGGGCCTATTTGAAATCAATAAATACTATGAATAGTCATACAGATAAATATTAACAAAAGTTTTTTATTCTTTTTTAAAACAAATTAAGTTCAATGATAGAAATACCTAGCTACTTAAAAAAAATATTAACCTAATATTTCAAGTATATATTACATCATTTTAAATAGTCCCGCGCTTTTCAGCACATGCGGAGTGCAAAACATCGGATTTTTAACATAACCTTCAAAACTGTCACATTTCATGTGCGATAATTTCCTTTCAAGAATGACTTATGTCTATGATTTTAGTTTCTTGCTTAAATTGAGCTTAAAGTAAAAATATTATAACCACTAAGTGAAGCTCTATAGGTACTTTTCGCATCAAAGGCTCATTTATTTGAGTAAAATATTTTTCTAATCATGAGTTTAAAGTTAAAACATTATAAGAGTGCTGGATTAGTCATGTGACTAAATTTTGCAACGTTTATAAACAAAACTTTAAAATTTCTTCGGCTAATTATTTGCAGCTGGTGTTAGGTAAAGAAAAATTATTTTCATTGCAATAATCCTTTACAGCCGACTAAGTTTCACCTACCTACGTACTAAAAAAAATATACAAACAATATATTCACAGTAAAGCATGTGTAAGGGTTAATGGAAAACTGAGTGACTGGTTCGATATTATGCAAGGCGTGAAACAAGGATGCGTTATGTCCTCGTGGCTATTTATCACATTTATGAATAAGTGTGTAAGAATGGCCCTCCTCGACGAGGAGGGTGTAGATCTCGAAACAGTGAAGGTACGTGGGTTAGCTTTCGCAGATGACAAGATTGTTATGGCAGAATCAATCGAGGACTTGCAAAGAACGTTGAATAAACTTAATATATAGGCATGAAGAACATGGGCCTCAAAATTAAATGTAAAAGTAAATGCCAGAATGCCCAGAGGTAGACCGCCGAAAGAATTGTTAGAATCTGTGAATGAGACATTAATCCGAAGAGACATAAGAAGTCATAGAAACACGAGAGCTTGCATGAGAAAATGCATGGACGTGAAGGAAGCTAGAGTAATATGCCAGGACATAAAGTTGGGCGACAAATAGTTTGTAAACAGAGTGACAATAGAGTGAATGACGCCTGAAACAAAGACCTTGGATACTAATGGGCCCAAGCGGGGAACCACACATAACAATTTTGTGAGGCTTTTCACTTGGGTTGATCGCTAGAGAGATTGATCAGCAACCTGGGTCGGAGGAGTGTTGCGGAACAAATAGTGTAATTTAAATAAATAACACGAGAGTTCTAGATCAATCTAAAATATCTATACCTCACACCAATATACCTATTTACCTTACACCTATATACCCGTCTACACAATACTATTTCCCAACCGAACAAATCACACCTACCCCGAAAGGGAAATGGCCTAACGGTATAATAATAATAATAATATAATTTTTTGTAAGTGCCACAGCAGTGGCAATACCGTGATTGAAAGATAGATTTATGTCTGCAATTATCAATATACTGAAAGAATTTAAAGTGTGAAAAATAGCCAGTTGTTTTTAGAAGAATTTGACTATTATTATTATTATTGATTAGCAATTTGAACTCGAAAGTTCATTGCCTCATTTACCCGAAATCGCCACGCATCTCTATCCTGTGCATCCTCCATCCAGTTTAAGTAATCATGTCCTAGTTCTTTTAGATCATCCCTTACATTTTTCTCCCATCTGTTTCTCGGTCTGCCTAGAGGTCTCTTACCAGTCGGTTTCCCTCTTAAAACTTGCGCCACTGTTCTTTCATTGCCCATTCTTGCTTCAGGTCCCGCCCATCTTAATTTACGCGCTTTCATTACTCTATTAATATTTGCTGACCCGTAGAGAGCATGCAGCTCATCATTATGCGGTTTTCTCCATTCACCAGTCTCTTCGTCCCTCTTTGAACCATAGATTTTTCTAAGTACTTTATTTTCGAAAACCCTACACCTATTCTCCTCTCCCTTCGTCAGCGCCCACGTTTCACACCCGTACATGACGACCGGCATTATTATCCTTTTGTAAATTCTTACTTTGATGTTTCTAGATAGCAATCGCGATTTTAGTAGCATGTTTGCTGCATAATAGCACCCATTGTCAGCGTGCAGCCGCGCGTTGATTTCCGTTTTAATGTTATTTTCGCTAGTTATAATAGATCCGAGGTATTTAAACTCGTTAACCCTTTCGAATTTCATATTTCCGGCCATTAGGTCCCCGTTTACATTACTTTGTTCGGATCTGACGAAGGTCATATATTTTGTCTTCGATTCGCTAACTTCCAAACCAATATCTTTGGCCTTTGTGATCAAGATTTCTGCATTCTTAGCTACGGTTTCTTTATCATCCCCTAGTAAGTCGAGATCATCCGCATACCCAAGAATTTGTATTATCTCATTGAGGGTAGCACGGGTCGGATTCGCTTGTACTTGTCTGACCATGTATTCTAAAACTAAGTTGAAAAGGGCGCACGAAAGTGCATCGCCCTGTTTCAGGCCATAGCGGATCAAAAACTCTTCAGATAAACTTCCGTTTACACGTATAAGTCTAACTAATTTTCTTGGTACACCCAAGAACTCTAGGATCCAGTACATTCGTGCGCGTATAATAGAGTCGTAAGCTTTTTTGAAATCGATAAATAACTTATGTACTACTTCATTAAATTCCGATTTCTTTTCTAACAGTTGTCTAATTGTAAACATTTGATCGCTTGCAAAAGGAGTTAGTCTACTTACGATTACATTGGACAGGATCTTATAAAACGAAGGCACAAGTGAAATTCCCCAATAATTGTTACAGTTCGTTTTATCGCTTTTTTTAAAGATGGGAATAATAATAGAGGTATTCCATTCCTCCGGCATGCGTTCTTTTTTCTAAACTGCGCGTACTAATTTACAAATTTGCCTTGTGAGGCAAGGGCCTCCATTTTTTATCAGTTCTGACGGTAGGTCGTCGATGCCCGCGGTTTGTTATTTTTCAACTTCTTTATGGCCATTTCTATTTCTACATCAGTAGGATCATCAATTAATAGATCGGCACTGTGGTTTTCACCGAGATTACCTTTAACGGGAGCTTCGCGTACATTTAATAGCTTATCGAAATAGTTTTTCCATAAATTCAGTATCTCTGTCGCATCGGCTACTAGATTGCCATTTTCATCCCTCATTACTTCCGTTCTACTTTGAAAGCCTTTCCTTATAAAATTGATTCCCCTGTACATCTCACGCGGGTTATTTTGTTTATTATGCGTTTCTATGGCTAGTATTTTATTCTTTTCCCGTTCCCTTTTCTTGGATCTATAAAGCCTATTTGTACTTTTACTAATCTCGAGATACTTCTTATGTGTTTGATCGCACTTATTTTGTAAACTAATTAGTTTGGCCTTCCGACGTTTTTCAAACCAAAGTTTGCACTCTTCGTCAAACCATGGTTTGCTTTTGGTTACTTTCTTTAAACCTATAGTAAGTTTCGCGGCTGTCTTTATCGCCTTTTTCATATTGCCCCACAGGGTTTCCGAGTCCTCCTCGTAATTATCGTTATCGTCTCTCTGTTCTTGGAGAGCGTAGAATCTATTAGAAATCTCAACTTGATAATTTAATGTTTCTGTTGGTGTTTTAAATTTATCTATATTGAAACGAACTGTTGGCTCTGTGCGGCTTGAATGAGAATGTTTGTATGACGTCTTCTGTCAATTAGAACGTGATCAATCTGATTGTGAGTGATACCATCTGGTGATGTCCAGGTGGCCTTATGTATATTTTTATGTTTGAAATATGTGCTTTTGACAACGAGGTTCTTTGAAGTTGCAAAGTTTATTACTCTAGTTCCATTATCATTACTGACGTCATGCAAACTTTCCGACCCTATTCTAGGCCTATACATCGGTTCTTTTCCAATTTTCGCGTTGAAATCTCCCAATACTATTTTTGCGTCGTACGTTGAGAACTTGTCAAAAACCTGTTCGATTGTTTCGTAAAAAAGATCTTTAGTGTCTTCGTCTTTGTCCTCGGTGGGGCAGTGCACGTTGATTAACACCTGTTTGCTGAAATTACCCTTTAGTACAATGTATGATAACCGATCGTTCATGAATTGCATGTCGATAACCGCTTGCGAAATTCGTTTATTAATGAGAAAACCGGTCTCCAGTGTGCGCCCCTTAGCTCCCCCATAGTAAAAAGTATAGTTATCCTAGAATTTGACTATTAAATTACATAAATGTTTTAAATTAGGTGTGCATATTGACGATACAAAATTATTATCTATTATTACCAGATGCAAACAATTTCAGATATTTTTAGGTTTTCGTTATTGCAATAAAATATAAATACTAGAATTACATCTTTTTTTAGATAATTAGGACCTAATCCTGTTTTGAATTAAATCTGTATTTAAAGGGAAAAGTTGGCTAGTTTGATAGTTTTTGTGTAAAATATTTTTTCTAATGCTTGGGTTAGAATAAAAAAAATGTTTTACACACAAACTATTGAAATTATCCCATTCTGCACTCCGAATACATATTTTATTCAAATGCAGAATAGGCCCTAATTAACTAAAAATGATGTCATTCTAATATTTATGGAGTAATATGAGGAAATTCAATTTTGAGGTTGGGTCCTGGTTCCAACGCCCTTTAGACATGAGAATGACAAGTTAGGAACCAATTTTTCGAATTTCAGTTTTTAAAGTTTACAAGTAAAGTAGGACACTGCTCATCGGTACATATTAGGAATATGTGAAAGTCGTTTCATCCTTCACTCGAAAAAATTAATTTTAAAATTATGAAAGTGAAAACTCGACAAGCAACTGGATAAGGACCATTTGGTTTTTTCCGCCCTTAAACACAAAAAGTAAAGAAAAATATGTATTTTCGCCACCCTGAAGCATTGCCATCAATGGCCACATACTAATTCTATAATTTTTGGTAAATTTTCTCCAATGATATATTATTATATATAATTAATTATTTATATAATTTTATATCATATAAATAATTCAATTTTTTGTCCATATCCATTTGTCATTCTCAGATTCTCATAAATTCCTCAATTACAGTGCGAAAAATTGTCGAAATATATCATATCAAAGAATACTTATATTGAACATATTTAACAGGCTCAAAAAAGTCCGTACTATATTTTCGTGATTTTGTAAAAATATACACAGTTTCAAAATTTATGAAATTGAAAACTGGATAAGAAAAAAGCGATTGTTTGTTTTTGTTTTTACCTTTGACCCCGTTTTAATTCAAAAACTTGAGGCAATGGATTATTTTTGTTTTGAGATTCATAGTCTACGTCATATCTTACATTTAGGAAATTTGTAACTGAATTTTTTGAAATTCTTGATAACATTTTGAAATTGTAAGTTCGATGATAGTATATAAATAATACACGAGGGAACATTATATATTTTTAGATTAACATAGAAAATGAAATGAAATGATGGTTTTCAGATGAAAGGCGAAGGGGCTTAAAATCCGTAGATGTGATTATTTTATTAATAGTATTAAGTTACCTATAGAATATTTGGCTATACAATAAATGTATATTTCCCCAAGAGTAACAGTGAAATAAATGTTGATTAAAAGAATAAAAGACTAATCTAATAAACGGCTTATAGGTTATCAGATTATATAGTAATCATGTATGTATCATCATACTTAGAACTTTGAAGTGAGGTTGTATTTCGAAAATTAATATCCTAGTAAGACGAAACTACCGCATCAATTAGTTAACAACGTCACATGTTTCAAGGTAAATCGAAGCTTCGGCATGAGCTTCATTTATACACAATAGACACAGAAGCTCATCCCAACGGACTAAAACATTTAGTATATAAAACGCATTCAATATGAAAAAAATATATTAATTAAAAATATGAATTTACGTACTATGAAATTGACAAAAATAATCTTTCGGCTTTTTATTTCATTAAATAATCCTATGGTTGCATGAAGAAAAACTCATTTTCTCATTTCTCGTAATACGCGTGTTTACATTTTCCAAGCTGCATCCTCGCATTCAAATTCATTTCAAATTTTTCGTTCTGTTTTCATCGAAAATCAATATTTACCGTTTTCTCGTTTCTCATAAAATTCTATAAGAACACAGATAAAGGCTATGAATATTAAAATACCTTTACTTCTTTACTGTTTCCATAGAATTGTAAAATCCTTGTACTTTTTTCTCTCGGGAGTATAATCGATATCTATCCAATAACCGACAGCATGAGCTGCGATGTGAATTTGGACTCGGGAAAAGTCCATATGTCAAGCTATTTCGAGCGCGAATAGCACTCGGATGGGTGACCATCTGCGACGTACGATCGGGTTGTGTATTCGTTGCATTTCAACGAATATCTAGCGGAAAGTTTGACGCCGAGGACGATTGTGTGCATTCGATGGATAGGGTCGAATGTCTGCCTTCAAACTGGACTGTCGAAAAACCGGCTGAAATCGGAAGGTGGTTTTCTGCCGCGGATTATCACTGGTTGTGATCAAATTCATACATTTATTCTAAGCCCACCTTAGTAAAAGAACAATTTTCACAGGCGCATACCCCGTAAAGTGAAGTCATCTGACGGAATATTTACTTATGCTAAAGGACTTTAATGATACTTAAGCAGCGAGGGTGACAAGTGTATAGCCTCTGTTTCTCCAGGGTTTTAAAATAACAAGGCATAGTACAATAGGTTTTAACCGCAGTGATACGGAACTTAAATGGACCAGCCTCACAATACAATACTAATAATAATAATCTATCCAATATCCGGGGTATAAAGAAGTTAAAAATAGTAAATTAATGCAAAATATATTGAATAGCATATTAGACAATATTTTAAAGTGGTCGTTACAGCGAATGAATGCGGATTTGCAATTTCTTTCTGATGGTATAACATTCGGAATATGGTCAGCCACACGGGTTCGGTTGCGGCGGCAAAAAAGTTTTACTTTACGTCGAAACCAGGTTGAAAGTTCTGCTGCGGTTTCTGACCAATCTAACTTGACATTTTTTTTGTATAAAAGCAGTTACACAGATTTTAAAAAAGCAAACATAGAAATTCTTCCACTTGAAACTCAGTTATTCCTAAGAAGTCTTATGTTATAGTTGAAATGGACACACTATTAGAAACCACCACAAACATTTGCGACTCAAAAAATCTGTCAAATACAGCTACATGTATTTTTGAAATCAAAGTTGGTCCAGTAATATGGAAAAAATATTTATAATAAAATATATTTAAAAACTTTTTTTATTAAGTAATTTATAGAGATTTTTAAAATAAAATTTGAAAAACCATTCAAGGCATTATAAAACTTGGCAGGATTGAATGTATATAAGCAAAATGATTCTCAAAAATTTCTAGTTATGGGACATTGATGGCATAATAATATAATCTTGCCAAGTTTTAGAATGTCTAAAATGGCGTTTTGATATTTTGTTTCAAAAATTTCTATAGAGTACTTTATAAAAAGAGTTTTTAAATATAATTTATAAGTAATATTTTTTTTCCAAATGACTTGACCAACTTTGATTTCAAAAATTCATGTAGTCGTGCTTGGCAAATTTTTGGCTTCGCAGATGCTTTTTGGGGGGATTTCATGTACTTTTGTATTTTTCAATAAATAATATAGGTACGCCTAATTAATTTAAATTAAATTTAAAAAAGTTTCTATTAATTACTACTTTACTTAATTAAAAAATTTAAATACTAATTAATAATTATGATGTTAAAATTTTTTTCAGTCTACTGGTCGTTTCAATATTTTTAAAATATTGATACTTAAATTGTGAAAAAAATTCTCTCTAGCTCCGGTGGGATTCGAACACCACGTCATTCAGATGTGTTCAAAATCAAAAGATGTGTTCGAATCCCACCGGAGCTAGAGAGAATTTTTTTTTTTCACAATTTAAGTATCAATATTTTCAAAATATTGAAACGACCAGCAGACTGAAAAAAAATTGTAACATCATAATTATTACGTATTACCCTGGTCAAAAACCTTAACATCAAAATTTAAATACTAATTGTTTGAATAATTTTCGTTAGAAGTTAATTAGGTAAATTAAATTCATTTATTATCTAGTTCAGTTTAATGGTGCCATTGTGTAATTTTGATTTGGATTAGATTCTTTAATTTCAATTTTTTAGACCTATCTGATACTTATTGAATAAAATTAGAATAAATGTTAAATTGAATTGTTTACCTGTGCGTATCTCTACAGCCTAATCTATTCAATTTCAAACGGCTGACACCAAATTTTAAAGGGAAGTCTGTTTCGGAATTTTAATTTTTTAGACTAAGTAGGGGAGAGTGGGGCTAAGCCGTCACTTGCTTTTTTAAAGAAAAATATAAACCGTGTGATCTTAGGTTTTTTAATAAAAGTGGGCCCTAATGCCCTATCTTTATTGACAGAGTTTCGTGACATTCTACATGACATGGCACATTTTATGACATAAGAGGTGTTTTCCGAGGTCAACAGTTTTTTCCAACGCTTATGGAAAATTGTGTTTTTCTTTTGTATATCATCGTCCACTATAATCAAGGTATATTCACCTTGCGTAAAAAAGGTGCTGAACATGAATGTGCTGTTAAATTTTGATTTTCCGATGATTTCAATGTGCTGCAAATGTTAATTTGTTTGATGCGAAGAAGATGGCACCTAGTGTTTCCGAATGGATTTTTTGTGCTGAACACGAATCTGAGTTCAAAAACTTCCTATCAGGTCACATTCTTGAGAAAATAGGGGTTGAATCCCCTGAAAACGGCGTTTTAGCCATTTTAAAAAAATTGTAGAGCTGAACAATGACGTGCTACAAACTTCGCTAATATCAGAAATTAAAGGCTGAAAACAAACCCATTCAAATGAGCCATATGTCAAATTAATCGCATGCGGCTTTAGAGCGAGGGGTGTGTTTTTGTCTAGGGGTGGAGGAAGAAAATGAAAACAGAAAGGATTTTAACAGTATCTGCATTAATGATCCTGATAATATTGGATCCGCCATTTTGGATTTTTACAATGTAAGTACATATTCGTAATCAGCGACCCTTAAAACCCCCAAGTAACAAATTTCAAGCGAATGCGATCAAAGGACCCCGCACCAAATGTACAGAAAAAAGCCTTATGATAAAAAA
>CAKNYM010001678.1:0-22634 GCA_932195095.1 Andricus curvator | reverse complement strand
GAAGAATTTTTTCGATATTTCACACCCAGAATATAATGAAAATACTAATTTCAGAGATCAAAAATCATATTTGTAGTGTAGATACATTTTGAAACGAAAATTATGTTTATCTGCGTTTTCTGTTACTACAAGCGGGAATTGTATAAATTTGGAAGATTTAAAGTTTTTGGATTTTTAACATTTTTCCAATTCATTTTAATTAATTTGAATTCAACTTGAATGGTTTTGAAGCCTTATCAATCGGATTTTTCAAAAATCGTTTACATTCGAAAGAGAATTAGTCACTTTCAATTACTTTTTCGGTTTAAATAAGTATTTTTTTCACATTTTTTTATTTATATTTGTATGCTTTTCTTCTGATGAGCAAATAACAAATTTTATGAACAGCAAAAATCATAACTTCACGAATTTTTTCATTTAAAATCTAAGAGGTCTAATATTTCTAACTTTTGTAACTACATTTTGTAAATATAAAACAGGCAAGAAAAAAATCAATGATGTCTTTTTGAGAAAACTCACTTTTCAATTTTTTCTATATAAATGCAATGTTGGTAACTTAAAAAAATTTTCTAGTTTCATTTAAGAATTTGAAGGAGTATAGATTGAAATACAAGCTGCCAACAAGAAAATTAAATTATTTTAATTTGTTTCCAAGATACAACTTTTTAAAGAATACTTTCTTTAATTTCTTCATAATTCACATAAATATTCAAGTAGTCCTAAGTTTATGAAAAAAATGATGGTGAAAAAAATACATGTATCATATCACCAATCTACTCAGATTATTACATTTTCCAAATAGGAAAATAAATAATCTCAAAAATCAGTCATATCTAAAAATTTCTAACTTCAAAACATACTTTAAGAAATATTTGAAGAAAAAATAGATAATCTTTCAATAAATTGAAGGGAAATATTTATACCTCAATTAAAAGAAATCTTAATGGTGTTTATAGAAAACCGTGCAGATTGGAACGAATCTTAAGCTTAGTGTCTCTATTTTAACAATTAATTTTAGATTCGGCTCATTAGAGACAAATATATAAGCAACGAAAAAAGAGGGAGAAAAAGGAAAGAAAAGCAATAGCAACCTCTCTTTCCTTATTCTTTCTCCGTCTTTTTATACTACTGGGGACCAACATGATTTGAGGCCAGCTTAGCCCTCCTCATCATGGTTTATTTATAGGAAAACTACCGATATTTTCAATAAGGAATGGAAAATTAAACCAGAATAACTTTTTGTATCAGTCACTGTTTTTACTTTTAGGTAGTATGTGAATATTAATTAATGTGTGTTTCAATTGTTCATACCGGTAGTTTTCCTATAAAGAATTCCTAATGAGGAGGTCTAAATTGGCTTCAAAAAATGTTGGTACCTAGTAGTATGAAAAAGACTGAGAAAAGATAAGGAAAGAGTAAGAGTTTGGTTTTGGCTGAATCTTTCACAGAAAAAACTAAATGTAATCTTTACATCGATTTCAGAGTAATCTTTACATGCAACAAAAATTAACTTCACATGTTAAGATTCACCTACCACATGGGAAATGGTTACCATGTCAAGTCTATTAAATCTTGTTTTGTTTCGATGCGAAAAAATTCAACTTTATCTACTTGAAAATTACCCGCAACAAAAATTCACTTCTGTTTTTTCTGTGTTCCTTTTTCTCCCTCTATTGTCCTTTCTGATATATTTATTTCTAATGAGCCGGAAAGGAGGTAGTTTGGAATTCTAATTTTGATTTGTCATTTTTTATGCCCTGATTTCGGTGCATGAAATGGTTCATCAGAAAATAGATTTCACTTCGACCTTAAATTGATATATTTCAGCTCAAAACAATTTCGTGACATCCCCTGGGTCAGATTGTCCGATATCACATAAAAATGGTCCTATCCGGTTTTCAATCTTCACAAATATTCGCCTGACAGCACATCCCAGAGAAGGTAGCCCTAGACCCTCTAAAAATTTGTTGTCCAATACCGGCTGGCTGTTTTGCTGAAGTGGAAAAAGACTTGGTAGGACAAGCAGAGTTCTCGCGAATCCCCAAGAATGTGGGTCGTGTCCCAGAACCGTCGGCACCCTCGTAAAATCCCCGATAAACGGGGCGGCCGCTCGGTTACGACCGCAAGGAACATTCTGCGCGACTGATACGCATGTCTTTTCCGGCAAAAGGTGCTCGTAATTCTCGACTGGGTGGATGGCAGCTTGTACCGGGGTTGCGATTGTTTTTGCGGAAAGGTCGATAATGAATTAAAGAGTCGCGCGACTGTCGCATTTCTCGCGCGGAAGTTCGCGGCTAGCGTGCCGCAGGCGCGGAGGGGATTCCCCTGGATATCGATTTTGTGACGTCGCGATTATTTATATCAAGTAAGTCTGCTATGGCCGTACAGTATTTATTTACGACGTAAAACGGCATTTCTTTTTATTTCGCTTCGCTTTTTCTAGCCGTGAACGGACTTTTGCGTCGACCAAGACCAGCAATCGGACCTCCACCATCGAGTTTTCCATCCCCACCAATTCTGACTAGCCACATCCTTTTGGTTTCTCTTTACCCCCTCTCTTTGACTGGATCCATCTCTCTCTCTCGTTCAACCCCTCGCTCGTACTCACGCCAACGAGGTGACCTACTTATGCTCTCCGGCTCTGAAACCGGTTCTTCGGTACACCCTTTACGATCCAGGCTACGCTACCCGGCCACGCTTTCCACCCCCTAGCATCACGGATATACCTTCGTCGTTGCACCCCCCGTCTTTCAATTCGCTCTCTATTTTTTCCTCTCTCCGATGTGACCTTCCTTCTGATCCGTGGTATAAAAACCGGGTCTCGGGTCACAGGGCTACTTTCTTCTCGTTTTTCCTCATGTTATCAGAAAGTCTTTTCTAGTAGGCGACCTGAGTCGACAAGGCTTTGTGTCTATTTTGGGACAAGGTAAAAACTATGGTTCCTTTCAAATTGAAGATCATTTTTAGAGCATCCTATTTTTGAAGTCAATACTTTTGTTTTAATTTGCAAACTTCACTGAGAAAAATGGATTATACGAACATCATGGCGCGCGCGTGTCATGTGCATCCGCTCGCATTGTAACAACTAATGATTAAGTTATAAAATTATGATTATTGCTAGATCACACCTGATTTAGATTTAGAGAATGAGTAAGTTCATATTCTTTTTTATTACACGTCAATGCCGCTTGTACTAGTACAGAAACTTAGCCTCCTTTACTTTCGTTTCTGTAGTCTCATGATGCCAAGTTTCCTGCGTATTGCGTGTTTAAAAATTGAAATTAATTTCTATTTCTACTTCCGGGCTTGTCTATCAAAATTTAGTATAGGTTTATAAATACGTTTGCACAAATTTTTATATATATTTGAGGTTATCTAATGGACCAGAAATATAATATGGCTATTAGATTTTTAAATCTTGGATTATAGATTTTATTATCTCTGATTATAAAGTTTTATAATCGAAGATATTATCCCGTTAGGGAACTAAAATCTTGCGAAACTGGGTACTGTTTTAACATAACTTCGATACCTGCATATATTACAGTTCAACAGGAAAAAAATTTTCTTTAGGCGAATGAGTGACTCTAGAATATATTAGATTCAAAGAATATGTTCGCTAAGATCAGGTAAAACGTTTAGTTAGTTGCAAAACGCTAAGTTACTTTATGTAAACTCTTCTGGCAGATCAGTAATTTTGACTAAGTTGCTAAGGTTCGAGAATTTATTATTTTCGACAGATTGTACATAATTTTATTGTCTTTTGAATAATGAAAACATTAAGCTGGTATAGAAAAATGTAAACTTACAGTAGCCACTTTTTTTTCTGGTATCAAGAAAATGAATATCCCTGAATTCGGCATAATTTATTTGGAGGTCAAGGTTGTGTTCCTCGCGTTTTTTGATATTTCAATTTAATTACCCTCTGTAGTCGACACATCTGTTAATTATTATAACCTTGGCACAAGCTCGATTTAATATTAACATTGGCGTCCATATTATCTCTGGTATACTGAAAATGGTCCAAAGATAAATGGCCAAAATAATTCCAAAGATATTATTCACTTTCGCTGATCCAGGGATCTTCCTAAATTCCTTCGTTCGTTTCCAGCTTTACGTTGAGCTGTTACAAACAATAATTTAGGGTCCACAGCTCAAATTTTTTTTCCGTGGATCTCAAATTAAAAGTTCAGACAAGTGCCAAACTCAGTAGCATAGTGAATAATAATGTAACCGTAAAGTTGATTTCATATTTACTCTGAGTAAAAAGCTTAAATTTATCATTTGTTTATCTTTGGGTTTTACCGGTAGTTTATACCTTTTATCAACTCTTCTGTTAACTGTCAAATTTTAGATATGACTAATGATATACGTACTTAGGATGCCCCATATAAATTTGAACTTTTAAATTTTGCAGACGCTACTCCCTAAATGTCATCTTTTTGGTAAAAAACGTACTACCATAAATTTTCTTACATTTCAAAGAAATTGTTTAGAGGTTCCGCAAGGGCGTTTTAGGTTTAAAAATGAATTTTCTTAGTTTTCGATTTTTCGAAAAATATCAATTAAAGGCTAAAAAATTCTTTCACCCTAAAAAGTACTGATTTATCTTTTTTGGATTTTCAATTTTTTAATTTGTCCCGAAGAATTTTAAGTTCACCTTCATTTATGGTGAATTCAGTTCCTCCTGAATTATTTTTAGTTCTTTTTCGAATTTTTTTTTAATTCTAATTTTTGTTAATTCTCTAATTTTACTGATATCATTGAATTTTTTTGAATACAAAAAAAATTTGCATTTGATTTGAATGTATTTGGAATTCACCTTGAATTTGTATTAATTTATCTTGAATTCTTTTAAATTCTTTCAAATTCTTCCGAATTCACTTGAATTCTTCGCAATTCACTCGATTCTACTGAATTCAATGGATTCTTTTGTTTTTATTTCAGTTTCTATTGATTCTTACTGAAGTTTTTTTTAACTTATCTTGAATGCATAGACATTTCATAAATTTTTTTTCAAATTCCCTTGAATTTTTCTGAATTCACTCCCAACTCAATGAATTTTATAAATATGTTTTCATTATTTAAAATATACTTGAATTGCATCGAATTTTTATTTACCTTATATTCCTCAAAATTCACTTAAATTTTATTTAATTCAATGGTTTTTTTATTCATTTTTTTCAGTTCACTTAAATTATATTAATTTCACTCCCATTTTGCTCAATTCAGAAAATTTGTTCAATTTTTTAAATTTTCGTTCAATTTACCCAACATTCTTTGAATTTCATCAAAGTTATCTGAATGCCCTTGAATCCTTCTAAATCCACCCCTTTTTAAAGAAATAAATTCAATTTTTTTGTTTATTTCCAATTTATTAAAATTCTTTTGAATTCCACTTGAATTGTTCTTAATTTACTCTGAATTCCTATGAAATTATCCTGAATTCGTTTAAATTCAGCTGGAATTGTTATCAATATCATCGAATTTTTCTGAATTCTTTCGAATTCAAAAGAACATTAGTTACTTTATTAATTTACATTAGTCACTTCTAGTCAATTTTAGCCACAAAATAAATTTTGAAGCACTTTAAGAATCTTTAAACTACAAAAATGTTTATTCTTTATGTATTTTGAAATTAAAGATTTTTTCCTGTTACCGGGTATGAATATTTTTAATTATTCATTATAGAGAATATTCTCTTTATATTTTAGAACAAATCTTGGCCATATTCTTCCAGAAAAAAAAATGTTTCGAGGCCATTTCAGACCATTAATAGAAATGAAATTCCACATTTTCGCAATCTAAGCCAGATATATTAAAAAAATGGTACTTTAGTTCTCTCAACTTCAGGGCCTATTTCTCCGATAAATAATAAATATTTTATGGGGGTAAAAAGGGTTAAAAATCGAAAATTAAGCAAATTCATTTTCAGACCTAAAAACGCCTATAGAGAACCCTTTAAACGATTTTTGTAAACTAAAATAAGAATTTATGGTAGCCTTATTTTACTCAAAGGAAGAAATTTAGGAGGTAGCGTTTGCAAAATTTAAAAATTAAAATTTTTATTGGACACCCGAACATACATGTATTAACTTAGGGCTTCGTAGAGGAGACTGGGGTGGGATGGGACACCGGGGTAAGACAGGACATTCAATTTTCTCATGTGTTGTATCGTTTTTAAAACTGTTCTTTTCAGGAATAGGAAGAAGAACTGATACGCCAATTCTCGAAAAAGAAAGAAATCAAAAATGTAAAATAAAACTAAATTAATTAGGGAAAATGTCAAAATATATTTTTTATAACGCTTATTGTGGAGATTATAATTATTATTGAATTTTAATTTAATAACCAAGTTTTATGAATTTTTCGAAGACAAGTTTTTAGTATTTATTAGATATAACTGTAAACGACAATTTGGGGCAGAACAGAACAAGTATTAGGGCGAGACGGGACACCGTTTCTCTGGCTGTCATAACCTTTATGACATGAAATAAAATAAATTTTATAACATTTTCAAAAAATGTTAGTATGTGATAACGATTTATGTATAAAAAATTATAAATAATATTGCTTCACACACGATAACATAAAAAATTACTTTTTTGATTGAAAAATAATAAACAATTAAAGTATACTGTCACCCTAATAGTGCTTGTCCCGTTCCGCCCCAGGTCCGAGGCGAGAAGGGACAAAAGTACACCTTTTTAATTTGTATTTTTTATTCCAAAGTGAATTGAAACATAAAAGTTTACAATATTCAAATAAATATTTAAATTATATAGTATTTCACAACAGATGGCTAGTACTTTAATTAAAAAAATATCATGTCCCATTCCGCCCTGGCCACCCTTACCATTCAAGCTCAGAAGAAACAAAAAATCATCCTGATATTTGAATCTTATTTCTGTCCCGTATTCATCCCAAAAAGTAGTAAAAAAATGATTAATCATCCATCAATTTGAAGTAAAACTTTTTCACCCTTTTATAAGAGAGCTTATAAGCTCTCTTATAAGAGGGTTAATTTTTTATTCAGGTGACTCAGGAAAAATTTTATATGCAAGGCAAACTTTACTTACATTAAAGTTTAATTTCATGGGATTGTTAGAGTCCATGTAGCCAGATTTTGAAGTTCAAATTTTACCTTCAGCCGTTCATACGGTATGTTTCTGCAACTAAAAATACCTTAATTTTATTCATTAAGACTCCACCGGGAAACTGGGAAATAGCAGGAAATTTTTTGATACCCAGAAAACGCTGGAAAATTACAGTGAACTTATTTTTTGACGGAGAATTTTGTTAGATTTTAGTAGAAATACCTGACCAATCATTTTAAATGGCACTCAAAATCATATGAAATTAGGAAATTTTGAATCGAATCAGATTTAAATTCAGTTTTAAGCACTTTGAACGCTTAGTTCTTTAATTTTAAAGATTAGAGTTAATAAACGGACCCATATTTGAAGATTACCTGAGAATTCTCAAAAAATGAAAGTATTTTTCCAATAAGCAGTAGGGTGCCCAAAAAAAGTGTGATTTTGAAGTTTGAAAACTCTACCCCCTACACTTCCTTTTTTTTTTAATACTGTCACAAATTTTATTCTATTTGAAAAAAAAAATTCTTCAGAGTTTCCGGTAGGCCGTTCTAGGTCTGAAAATTAATTTTCTTAGATTTCAATTTCAAAAAACACAAATTTAAGGCCTTCAAATTCTTTTACCCCTTAATATTATTTATTATTTATTGAGGAAGAAGCCATAAATATTATGAAAGAAGTTGAAGATAATATCGGGCTTAGAATACGAAAATTTTTAATTTCATTATAATTGATTGTCTGAATTAAGTGGTCCTCAAACATTTTTTTCTCGAATAGTATGCAAAGGTTTTGTTATACAACATGAATAGAATATTTTTCATAAGAAATGAATAAATAAAAAACATACTTTAGAGGTAAAAGAATTTTTTACTCTCAAATTTGTATTTTTTTAAAATTGAAAACTAAAAGTAAAAAAAGACCTAAAATGGCCTAGCGTAACCTCTATATAATTTTTTGAAAATAAAATCAAATTTATGGCAGTATTTTTTCACCAAAAAGAAAAAATTGAGGAGGTAACGTTTACAACATTCAAAAACACACTAATTTTAATTTTTTGAACAGAATGATAGTAATATGTGCTTGGTAAACCACTGCTTTATGTACATTGAAAAAAATAATTTTCGAATTATTCAAGATTATCTTGTTCGGTGCCAAATATCGGAAGAGTGAAAAATACTTTTTTTGTAAAATTTATAACCAAAAACTATTATACTTTTCACATCTTCCCCTTTTCGCTAGTGTTAAAAAACAATTAAAAATTTTAAGACTGGGTTTTTTGATCAAATCCATTTTCCATTATAGAGCCACTGCCGTTATTATTTTATTAAAGAAATAATTATTTTTCTTGGATCAATCGAAACAACAAGAGTTTATACGTCGAATAAAAAATAATATGCAAATTACCTATGCTCGTTCGGAAAATTCTACATTTTGAGAAAAATTTCTGTCATTTCTTAAGAATAATTCTAATGCAATCTTCAAGTGTTTGTAAAAAATAAAAGATAAACAATTGTGGTCAATCGTTAAGTTATGTGTACCTTTATTTTTACTCTAGAATTATATATAGAAATACTAAATCATTTTGACACCATGACCTAGACTTTTCTTGAAATTTGGTATGATTTGAACTGGAATTGATCTTAAAATGTTTAATTCTACATGTTTTCAAATTTTTAATAATACAGTTTACGATGCCTAATTATAAAATTGTGTATTATTTAATAGAGGAAATATTCTTGTTCATCAAAGAATATTTAAAGAAATACAAAAATTGTTAAAAATATCACTCGTTCAAAATTGACGCATTTCAAAGCGCAAGCCTGAAGGATTAAACAATCAAAATGTTTAAAATTAAGAATTGTGTAATTTTGAAGCTTTTTTCGGTTTTCACCGCTAAATGCAACAAAATATTAAACATGCTACTTTCTCCAAGTACTACATAAAAGAATAGAATTGAATGAAGCTTTGAATTTTATACTCTCTTGGTTTCATAAAGCTTTGTATTTCCGTTGCTATGACTCCAGAGAAACAGTATGAAAATATCTGCTACAAAAGATCTCAAGAGGAAATTGTATTTACTTCAAGAGAAATCTATTGTTGTTGAAAATAATCTTTTCAAGTACTTGCTTTCAATTTAAGAGGATTTTATTTTCTGAGTACTTTTTTGTAATAATCTGCACTTATAGTCTAATATATTATTATGATTTTTAAATTATAAAGTATCGAACAATTAGTTGGTTATTCGGTTTAGTTTTTTCATTGATTATTTTGCTTCTGATTATTATTTGGAATTTTCGAAAATGTGTATTTAAATTATCAGAATATTTTAAAGGAGAGGGAATAACTAGATTAGCTCATAAGGCAATATATTCATTAAAGCCATGGTCCGATATATTCTGGCTGACCAAGATATGCCTTTACTACTGATTTATACGTGAAACCATCATTCAAACATTTTATTTGAAATGTGTTCCAAGCTACTGTCTTTTAAAAGGAATTTTGCATTCTGGGTGCAATATTTTCTCATCAGTTTTAATATATTTTCTTCTCTCAAGTAATTGGATTGTTCATACGGCAATTATAAAAATATTGTTAAAAATACGTTTTTATTTTATTCAGAGAGAAAAGGGGACACAGCTTATTTTAACTTGCGAAATACAATTGAATACACACATTCACAGTTTGCGACTAGAAAACCGCTAGTGCGATTCATTTAATTGAATCAATCACAATGTTGATTGAAAACAGATTAGTTTAGTGATGCGGAGAATTTGTGCGTATCCTTTAAATTTTTGTACCGAAATTTAATTCCCAGAATTTCTTTTAATTTTAAAGATATATTTTACTTTTAGAAGAAACTTTTAAGGATGATGTGTGCGAATCAAAAAGTTGACAATATCCCTGTTTCCGAATTATTCTTACAAGTACTTAATAGGTATTAAACTTAATTCAATTAAGTTGGAGTTAATGTCATCTGGTAACGTGGCCCAGACTGACTTTGTTTAAATGACATTATATTTTTTACAAGAAAGCTTAAGATCTCATTGTTAAATACACCTATTTTTCGTAATTATTTACAGAATTACAAAATAAAGCTAATTTTTTGTTTCTATTTAAAATTGCAGAGTATTATATACTTATAAAATGTCCTAAGTTTTGATGTAATCTGATGAAAAAACAGTCTTTCATTAATTTTATGATTTGAGAGATTAATTAAAAAATAATTTCAAATAACCTGAAAATAACATTTTTCTTGAAATAATGGCCTACTTCTTCATCTCGCTAATTATTATTTTAAGACCTTTTATAATTAATATGACGAGAAGAAAAAAATTATATTGTTTTGAATTCCTTTTTTTAAATTTAAAATTGAATAATTATAACATTTTTATTTTGAAATATATAGTTATTAAACTGTATAAAAATGTTGACGACTAATCAAATTTTGTCATTTTTTGTTCCAGGTGAGTACACATTGTATACTGAGTATATGTATGATTCTGGAAGACCTACGTGAGTACAAAAAAAACTCTTTATAAGTAAAATTATTCAAATTTTTCACTTTGAAAAGTTTGTAATTTCAATACCCCAAAAGGGGTAGGGCATTTTACGGATAGCATGGGAAGAAGTCGTAATATTTAACCTTTTCCTTTGAGAATAATCCATTTTTAAATTGAATTGGCAGATTAAAACTCATAGAAGTTTAAACTGCAGACTTCTTTTTCATTTTCAAGGATAGTGTTTGTAAGTTCTTTGAATGATATATTTTAAATTTTAAAATAGCAGAGGATATTACAGGGATCAAAGTCAGTCCCCTTTTTTACCTATTCCCTGTTTCCCCTTTTTTCCCCCTTAAGTTTGAAAAATCCCCTGAATCACCTTAAATCTCGAATTTTGATCCAATTTCCCCCCTTTTTTAAAAGTTTTGATTCACTTTTTAGAATCATAAACAGAAAATCAAGGCATAAGAAAACAACACACTTGGAAAGGAGATTTTTCTCGAAAACATGGGAACGAATTTTTTAAAATAAAAATAATGCAAGTACTGATAATTAATTGAATTTAAAGTTCCTGATCTTTCAAGCAAAAATGTTGAATTATCAAAAAAATAGCTGAATTTTTAAAAAAGTAGTTGAATTTTTAACCACTTAAAAATAAAAATAAAATAAAAAATTTTAATTCACGTAAATTAGGTTTTAACAAAGTAGTTCAACTTTCAAATAAGTAGTTGGATTTTGAATAAAAAAACATGAATTCTGAACCAAAAATTTAGTAGTCGATATATAAACCAAAAAAATATTTGTATTTTAAATCACAACCAGTTGAACTCATCAAAAAAGACAATTTTCTCACAAAAAAGTTAATTTTTCAAACAAACTGTTAAATTTTTTAAGCCTGAAAGGCGAATGTTCTACAAAACTTTAGAATTTTCAACTCAAAAGTTCATTTTTAATTAAATAGTTGAATTTTCAACTCAAAAAGACGAATTTTCATTAAAACAGTTGCATTTTTAACTGAAAAAGATTAAATTTACACCAAACAGGCTGAAATTTTAACAAAAATGTTGAATTTTCAACCAGCAAAGAAAACAAATTCAACCAAACTGTTGAATTCTCTACCAAAGTAGTTGAATTTTCAACCCAAAAAGAACAACTTTCAACACAAGAGTTGAATTTTCAACAAAAAAAAATTTTCTGTCAAAAAAGAAAAAACTGTCAACCAAATGATTGAATTTGGAATCGAAAAAGACAAATTTTCTACAAAACAGGTGAATTTTTAACCAGAAATTATGAATATTCACCAAAAAAGTTCATTGTCAACTAAGCAGTTGAATTGTCTACTAAACTATTTGAATTTGTAATCATAAAGGACGATTTAAAAAAAAAAGTTGAATTTTCAACAAATACCAGTAGACTTTTCAACCAAAGAATTAGGGAATTAACTTTCAGCCGAAAATAGTTTGTCTTTATTTTTGGCTTCTGTTAACAAATTAGTTTGCATTCAAGTGAAAGTAAATCAGAAACGACCCATTTTCAATACTTTCAAAAATAAATAACACTAAGTGACAAAATTATATAAAATTCGTGTTTATTCAATTTTTATGGTATTTCTTTATGTCTTTTGAAACGTTGATTCTGAAACTAACCTTCTTTTTTTGTGTTATCAATATTTTTATTCAATATCACATAGAAAATGAAAAAAATCTTATTGCGTATGTATAAAAATGTAAAAAAAACATAAGATCATTTTCAGAAATATAGAGTCATAGTACATGCATCAGACTCTAATTTCAGCCTTATTAGAAACCTTTAGAATTTTCGGTTTGTATCATAAAAGGTTTCAGAAACAGACAAAAAATGAACTTTTTCACTTTTTAAACCTGTTTTTATGAAACACGTGAAAAGAAAGAACATTTTCGCCTTCAGGTTCATATTTTACGAAAAGAAAAACATACTAGGTTAATAGGCTAATAGGTTCAATAATTTGATAATATTGGATAAAAGTTGGAAGGTTTCCTCTTTATGATCCAATTTGAATTTTCCTTCTATCTCTCTTGTTTTTGATATACGTTTTTCTAATTATTGAGGAATCATCTCGGATGGATTTATTATGTTTTATTCGCTTACTTGACCGGTTAGTTTGACCAAAAATTCCATAATACTAGTAAGTGCCCAAAAAATAAGATTGAGATCAAACTTCCCGATGAAGGGGTTGAGTCATGCCAATCCCCGGCAAGTCACATTGCGTCAACTCTCATTTCGAAAATATGAAGTCCACAAAAATTATCAAAAATTCTTTAAGTAACATATGCGGCTAATTACATTCGCGGCATAACTTATTCGGAAAAATTGAAAGTCCACAAAAAATTGGCAAAAGTGTGATTACTTTAAAAGAAGTAAGTTTACACCTCTACCTCTTTCCAATGTCCCGTGCGGGGTGGCAAGACACGGCTGTGATTGGTCACTTAAATAATTCAAGGAATCTGCATTATCATTAGAAAATAACAGAAATTTTTAACGTATTTTTCAAACTAGATGGAGCTATGAATTAACAATTATTTTTAAAATAATTTTTTCTGAAAAAAGAACTTCTTTTGCTTCGCCGGGAGTCGAACCACAGAAAAAATTAATTAAAATAATTTTTCATTCATAGCTCCATTTATTCTGAAAAAGATGTTAAAAATTTCTGTTACTCTCTAATGATAATACAGATTGCTTGAAAAATTTGATTTGTACCATCTAGCATAATAATGCGTATATTTCTGAAAAATGTTTCTTCTCTCGATCTCTCTAGTAGCTTAATGGGAAAGCACCTGACCGGAAATCAGAATTTCTGTGGTTCGACTCCCAGCAGAGCGAAAGAAGATCTTTTTTCAGAAAAAATTAACTCACATAAATAATTTAAGTCACCCCACTATGTTTTGCTAATTTTTTGTGGACTCCACACTTTCCGAATGAGAGATGCCGCAATATGACTTGCCACAAATATGATTTGCTGCATTGTTGCCAATTTTTTTGGACTTCACATTTTTCGAAACGAGATTTGCCGCAATGTGACGTGCCACAAATGTGACTTGCCACAAAGGTGACTTGCCGCAATATGACTTGCCTGGAGTTGGCATCCGGACTCATGATAAACAGAAGGAACTCAGAATCCTATCTCCACCAGCATCCTTTCATAGAATCCTTACTAGTAAGAGTACTTCCAACCAAAAATTTTCTGCAGAGGACTTGAAAGCAAGGGAAATTTGCCATTAAGGAATTGCATTGTTCCCTGATAAATTCACTTCTTCCGTCACGTCCACATAAACATTAGAGCGGTACTTGAACTTTCCGCGAGCGACAAAGCCTGCTGTTGTTCCCGTACGAGTTTACAACTATACGAGTACAAGTATAGGTATTAGTGTAGCCAGAGGAAAATACCGAAAGCGTGGAGAAGACGGTAAAGACTAGGGATTGTCGGTATTTCACGCGAAAACAAAACCTTCGCACATAGTGTAGTTTGTCGACACAGCCGGCATTGGGAAGCTGAGACTGCTTTTGAATGGCACTCAGAGACAAAATTTGAGTGACTTTTTGTTCGGTACCTCTTTATAGTCGCCTTCGACCCTCACCCCCGTCAGTTCTTGCTCTTCAACCCTCTTTCCGCCTCCAGGTCCTCCAAATCCGTTCCAAAGTTACGCGATGTGAAACACACCACCCACCCTTTCTTTCGCAAGAGAAAACGCGTCTCGCCTGCAATTACATTTTGCACGTTATTCCTGCATGTTGTTATTGTTCATTGTTTTCCTTAAAAAAAACCCAGACCGTGCTCGCTGATTATATTATTGTACAAAATCATGCGTCTGCTTTTCCCTAAGCGAGAAAATCTCTTGCCAACCTCAGCTCGCAAGAGAGAAAAATTGCGTATTCAATTTTACATTTACTAGGTATTCGTTTTGAATTTTTTTCTACCTATTTCGAATGTTAATATAATTTCATCATGAGATTTGTATATGAATAACAAGATGTCTAGTCACATGTAAAACCTAGAATTGTCAGGAGATTTTTATATACCTGAAAAAACCTGGCAATATCAGAGAATTTTTTTAAAGTCAGGGAAATATGTCCACATTAAAAAAAAATTGTAATATAAAGTTAGATAACAATTTTCTTTTTATATTTTAAAAAAGCTTTTATATTACTGGATTTAACTATTTGGTTGAATATTCGTTTTTTTTTTCGTTGGAAATTAATTTTTCGAACTGAAAATTTAAGTATTCTATTTTTGGTTTGAAAATCGATCTGTTTTAGTTGAAAATTCAACTATTTGATTGAAAATTCATGTATTTTGTTCAAAATTCGTTCTTTTGGTAGAAAATTCATCTTCTCGGTTGAAAATTCAAAAGTTTGGTTGATTTCCCTTCTCTTTTTTTATTTGAAATTTTCGATTGAAAATTAAAATCTCTTGGGGTTTAAATTTATTTTTTGGTTGAAGATTGATCATTTAAATTGAAAATTCACCTCTTTTGTTGAATATTTAACAATATTTGGGTTTCCGCATGAAAAGGGCCCTTATGGCTGGTATGGGGTTACGTATAGGGGCATATATCCGGATAAATTCCCGGCACTTTAGGCCCAAAATGAACCCTCTGAGTTAAAAATCGTGTCACCGGGGCATTTTTGAAGTTGGAACTTCAAAAAACCGTTGAAACATGAAATATATCTACTTCCGGTTATTATCTGGATATGAGTATAGTCCCAATTGACCCTTAAAGTTATCCCCTCTCTGTGATAACATAAAGAATGAGGGGGGTCGCTGAAGACCCCAGCAGAAATTTCTTTATTGTAACAAGGATTTTTAATATTTTTGCACAAAAATTTTGTTGGATATACTATTTTATATCATTTATAAGATAAATTGGTTTATATATATTTTTTTTTAATTTTAACATATGAAAAAAAAATTAAAAACTAAACAAAATTGAAAAAATGACTCTTCGATTAAAAAAATGCTGGGTATAAGAGACCCCAGGGATAACTTCAAGGGTTAATTCACTATAAGTCTCAGTACCATCCCCTACTTAAACCCAGAAATAATAATTTGGAACCAGCCATAAGGGCCGTTTTCATGGGGACTTCCACATTTTGTTGAAAATTCGTTTTTTTTTTTTTTGGTTGAAAAATAATTCTTAAACTACAAATTTAATTACTCCAGTTGAATATTCCAACGTTTTTGTTGAATATTTATCACTTTGGTTTGAAATTTAACTATTCCAGTTGAACATTCATAATTTTAGTCGAAAATTCATTACTTTAGTTGAAAAATTAACTATTTTATTAAAAATTCCTTTTTTTTGAAAATTATTTTGGTTAACTGAAAATTCAACTATTTCAGTTGAAACTTCACCTATTTTGTTGAAAGTTCGTTTTCTTTTGTTGAAAATTAATGTTTTTCACTGAAAATTTTATTAATTTTGTGAAATATTCCATCATTTTAATTAAGAATTCACCGTTTTTGGTTGAAAATTCAACTACTTGGTATAAAGTCAAACTCTTTTGTAAAAAACTCCTTTTCTTCTTGAAGATTCATAATTTTAATTGAAAACTCGTTTTTTTCTGTTTAAAATTAATTTTCTCAACTCAGAATTGAACTATTTTTTTAAAAATTCGTTTCCGTTTTGTTAGGAATTTATTATTTAAACTAAATATTTATCTAATTAAGGAGAATATTTTTTTTGACGAGAATAAATTTTTTTAACTGACAATGTTAATATTTCAGATAAAAAATGACCTATTTTTCAAAATTAATTCTTTTATTAGAAAATTAATTTTTTTTAACTGAGAATTTAACTAATCCAGTTGAATATTCTATCATTTTAGTTGAAAATTCATGAATTTTGTTAAAAATTCGACTTTTCTGGCAGAAAAATAATCTTCTTGGTTAACTTCATAATTTTAATTGAAAATTCACCAACTTGGTTGAATGTTGACTTTTTTTCTTGAAAATTCATTGTTTTGTTGAACATTCATCATTTTAGTTGAAAAATCATTTTAGTTGGAAATTCATCTCTTTGGTTGAAACTTCAACTATTTTGCTAAAAATTCTTTCTTTCTGTTGGTTAAGAATTAATTTTCTTCACAGAAAAGGTAACTTTTCCAGTTTGGTTAAACATTTATTTTTCTGGTTGAAAATTCAAATGAAGATTGAAGATTCATAATTTTAGTTGAAAATTGATCTCTTTGGTTGAAAATTCAAGGGTTTTGTTAAAAATTCGTCTTTTTGGGTAGAAAATTAATCTTCTTAGTTAACTTTATCATTTTGGTTGAATTTTTTCTTAGTTGATACTACGTCTTTTCAGTTGAAAATTTAACTGCTGAAAACTTGTTATTTTTGTTAAACAGTAATTTTTTTAACTGGCAATTTAAATATTCTATTTTCGGTTCAATATTCATTAACCAGAAATTCTGGTTAATTCAACCATAATTCTGGTTAGTCTAACCAGAAAAAATAGTAAGGGCATATTTAACCAGAATTCTGGTTGATTTAACCAGACATTTTTTTGAGTGTAGTATTCACATTAGTTTCACTTAAAAGAATATATTTATAAGTATATAAAGATTATATCAGAATCTATTTTAATTATTAGTCAAATTCATGAACTTTAAGAATGAATTCAAAAATTATTTGAAAGTGTCTATACGTACTGAAAAAAGCTGACTATTTGTACCGAAAGTCTGTATAAATAGACCCTATTCCAGCTCTATTTGTACCGAAAGAATCCGGCTATTTAGCTATGGTCATAATATATTTAAGAATATCTTGCATCTAATATAATCTCTTAAAACTTTCTAAATTAAACGTCTTAATTAAACCCCTATAAAAACTTGTACCATCAAGAAAGTACTTATCCTTTCATAAAGTTATTTTCAAAAATTTAGATATTTACAAGGTCTGAAAAAACATTTTTTATAACAAACTCCAGAGATTTATAAAATTCCGAGTCAATTGTTTGAAAAATTCAAAATACTTGAATGGGTCTATAGTACGAAAAATTGCACCCAAATAAATCTTGAGAAATCTAGAAAACGCCTGGAATTGTCAGGGATTTTTTCCAGGATTTGAGTAGACACCGTGAATAAATTTCTGACTTTCTAAAATATTTGTTCTAATTCAAAATAATTTGAATTAACTTTATTCCATGCATAACTAAACTAATTGCTGAGCTTAGTCAACTACAAATTATAATTTTAATCCCGAAAGGGTAAATGAAACCAGTAATTAAAATCACTAGTATTAAACCCACGCTAAGGTCAGGTTCATCACGTAGGCAGAATATTTTGAGGTAGGCAGTACCCAAGCGCAGAAATGCAAAGGAAATTCAACGTCACAAAAAAATAAGAAAATTTAAAAAAATTAAAACAATTAATTCTCAACTAGAAAATTAAAAAAAAAGGTTCACCCTCACTCTGCACTTAGGATTTTCTGATTTGTAGTCCTTCGCTCTTCTTCCAGGAAATGCATATAGACGCCATTTTTTCTCATCCTTCGCACCCAAAGTGTAGTTTCCTTTGCGAAATATTTCAAGCGAGGATCACGTGAAATACAAAGAGGACTCTCGTCCTCACTTTTTTCTTCTTTTTTCTGTTTTCACCCTGGCACTCGTTAGCCCTAGTCCTGGATAAGATTCCAGTACGCTCTACTTTTACTCAGCTTTTCGTTTACACTCGAGTCGTTTCTTCCAATCTATTATTTTTCTTTAGACCGAGCAGAATAAGAAATAAAATGCACGACAGAAATGTGAATTGGATAGTTTGTTCCACAATTTTAAAAAGCAAATCCCGAGTAAAATTTCAAAAGAAAAATATTATCAAATGTTGAATATTACAAAAAGTTGCCGAATTACTCATTTACTCGGCACTGTTTTATTAATAACTTATACTAATTTAAATCTAAGGAGCATAGTATGTCAAAAACTAGCTTCATTTTAAAAAATTGCTGGTCTTCGCTCTTGTTATTTATTCCTGTTCATGTACTTTAGAGAATTTCAGTTAATCAAGTTTCAAATAATTGTATTCGATTAACTGAAATTATTCCAAGGATGTTCATGATGTTAAAAAATTATGCATTTTCAAAACTTTATTTCCCCGAAACATATTGCAAATAAAGCTGTGAATAACTTCGCTCACCATTCCAACGAAGGAAAATTGTTGTTGTTTTTTACTGTAACACGAAATGGAATGAAAATTCTGTTGGGAGTTTAATTTGAAAAGCCTTTCAGGGAAATTTTCTACTGCTGCATTAAAGTTTTTATTGGAATTCCACTACCACCTTTTAAAAAAAGTATAATTCGGAATAGAATTTTCGTTATTTTGGTAACTCATTGTCACTAATTTTGCTTTTGAAAGTATATAATAGACAATGAATGAAGATAGTTAATTTAAATTTTTTTTTATATTAAAAAATTAACGTTTTCTTTTCTAAATACCTCATCGTATCAACAATAAATTAAAATTTAACAATTTTTTCAACATATTTTAATACAAACGAGCCTATGGAAGACGAAAAATGTTCAATTATTAAGAAGATATTAGTATTAGTATTGTTGTCTTAGTAATTGTTGAATTTTTAACCAAAAAGATTAATTTTCAACCGAGAAGATTATTTTGAGCCAAAACGACGAATTTTCAAATAAAAATAAATAAATTTGCATTAAAAATGAAAAAGTCAAACTTTTAGTTAAAAAAAATTCATGAAATATTTCAATTTTATACCAAAAAGGATGAATTCTCAACAAAAAATGTACTAGTTGATATTTTACCAAAAAAAGATTTTTATTCTGAATAAAAAACAGTTAAATTGGACCAAAAAAGATGAATTTTTAACCAAATAGTTGGATTTTCGACTAAAAAATATACATGTTCGACCAAAAATGGAATAGTTAAATTTTCAGTTACAAAAAAATATGACAATTCTTCAACCAAAAAAATCAATTCTTAGCAAGGGTTCAAGTTTCAACCAAGTAGTTGAATTTCCAATCAAAAATATAAGTTATAATCGAAAAAATTAATTTTTCTACCAAAAAGACGAATTTTTAACAAAATACTTAAATTTTCAATTAAAAAAGATAAATATTAAACGGAAAAAAGAATATTTAAATTGCCTGCTAGAAAAATGAATGCATAAAAAAACAAGTTTTCAGCAGTTAAACTTTCAACTGAAAAGACGAATTGTCAACTAAAAAAAAAATTCAACGAAAATGATGAAGTTCACCAAGAAGATTAATTTTCTACCCAAAGAGACGAATTTTTAATAAAATACTTGAATTTCCAATTAAAAAAGATTAATATTAAACCGAAAATGGAATATTTAAATTGACAGTTAAAAAAATTAATGTTCAACAAAAAAAAAACAAGTTGTCAGCAGTTAAATTTTCAACTGAAAAGATGAATTATCAACTAAAAAAAAAATTCAACCAAAATGATGGAGTTAACTAAGAAGATTAATTTTCTACCCAAAAAGACGAATTTTCAACAAAACTCTTGAATTTTCAACCAAAGAGATCAATTTTCAACTAAAATTATGAATCTTCAATCTTCATTTAAATTTTCAACCAGAAAAAATAAATGTTTAACCAAAACTGGAAAAGTTACCTTTTCTGCGAAGAAAATTAATTCTTAACCAACAAAAAGAAAGAATTTTTAGCAAAATAGTTCAAGTTTCAACCAAAGAGATGAATTTCCAACTAAAATGATTTTTCAACTAAAATGATGAATGTTCAACAAAACAATGAATTTTCAAGAAAAAAGGTCAGCATTCAACCAAGTTGGTGAATTTTCAATTAGAATTATGAAGTTAATCAAGAAGATTAATTTTCTATCCCAAAAAAAAAGAATTTTTAACAAAACACTTGAATTTTCAACCAAAGAGATCAATTTTCAACTAAAATTATGAATCTTCATTTAAATTTCCACTTTAAAAAATTAGTTTTCAATTAAAAAAAAACGAATATTGGAAATCAGTTTTCTTCTTTCCAAAAGTATTTCTATATATTTACCTAGTTTCGACAACTTCTTCTGGAAGATTTAAAACTTTCTAGGCCTGAAAAGGAATGTTTTAGAAAATTTTGAATTTCAGAATGGGAGAAAAATTCCAATTTTCTTACATCGGGCTATAAATCTCTATGGCTCGAAAAATTATTTTTTTACCCTCAAAAGTGTTTCGTTAGATTTAATGAGGAGTAAGCGAACAAATGTCACATGAATTTTTAGAAAATTTTTTATTTTTGAGTACAGGTTCATTAGGCAAATAGGTCAAACTTGTTAACCATATAAACACTTTTTATAATTCATCAGTAGTAGTAGTATACCATTAAGCCATTTCCCTTTCAGGGTAGGCGTGACACTACCCGATTCGGGTAGTGTTTCTAGGTGGATAGTTTTCTTGTAGTTATAAATAAATACAAGTGTAGGCTCACCACACCCACGATGTGCGAACAGCACTCAGTATTCTTGAATGGTTACCCATCCAAGTACTAACCGCGTCCAACGCTGCTTAACTTCAGTGATCTGACGAGAACTGGGTTTTTCAGCGTGGTATGGCCGTTGGCTAATGAATGAGTACTTTTTAATATTTCTTTTATAACATACGATTTTACAAATTTTTAAAATGTTATTTTTGAAATTGAAAATATAGTATTCATATCTAAAATTATCTTCTGATAATTTGCTGATAATTTGCTGATGCAAAATATCTTCAGTGATATTTGAATATCATGCCACAGGAAACAAGTTCTTTTTAGAAAAACAGTATCATTCATGATATTGTCATCAGTAACATTATAACCTTTTATTCAATTTTTGAGTTTTCCACTTCGAAAGTATACATTTTTTCTTGCTGCGATTCAATTAAATTTTCAACTTGTGAACTTTTATTTCAAAAATACATGAGTAATACTCTTATTTCTTAAGAAAGTGGCAACATTTAATCTTTTTTTTCGTATGTAGGTTAAGGAGGGGCAGCGCCGACCGGTGGAGCAAAGGTGGCTATGCGTATGAAATAGCTATTATTTAAAAATTTTAAGTCTTACTTGCATTAAATAAATCAATTTTATTATAAAGATACTGCTTCGTACTTAAAATAAAGTTTGCAACATTAATGACAATACTTACAGTATGAAAATGTGATATTTTGACAGATGAAACAATATCACATGACGTAATTATTATAATTAAACGTAATTCAAGCCCAAAATATATTAAATGTTATGAGTAATTGAGGCTTCACTACGAGGATAAGCGCGACCAAGATGATAGTTTATAAGTGCTTAGGTGGTACACGTATCATACGTTTTATCGATAAATGATCGGTAATGTAGAACAGCCGCTTATCTTCTGGACTACATGCAAGAAACTATTAAACATTATTCTCAATCCAGATCTAAACAAAAATGTTGAAAGGTGGTTATACGATAATATTCTGTTTTTTTCAACTTAAATATTGTTAAACGTACTTATTGTGATACATGCAAACCATATATTTCTTGGTGAATATAATCTTCGTTAATAGCGATTAATAATCGGTAAAGCAGATTTTTTGTATTGGTACCAGAGAAAATTTTGGGTGTAGTCCGTCTGTAGTAAAATGTCAACGAATAAGAGGTTAATTTTTTCCAGTACATAAAAAGCCGCGGTCGCCCTAACCCTCCGGTGGGGGGTGAAGCCGGCGAAATACAGCTTGTTAGAAATAATTAAATTATCAAATCATTGTTTTTTCATGTAATTAATACTTAATAATAGATTTAAGACTTTCACGATGATCCATTATAATAAATTTAAATTAAAAATTCAAATATTTTTTGGGTTTCAATCGTGTGCGAAACTATGAATGTTGCCGACGTTTCGTGAACATTGCAGTTCACTTCTTCAGGGCTGACCTGAAACTGAAGTTTCAGGTCATATTGTTCTTAGGTATGTATTCTCTACGATGCCTGTGATTGGCCAGAGTGCCCCCTGGTGTGGGCTGGTTGAACTTGATTGGCCAATCAAGTCTTTTTTAAAA